>LR737380.1:16003796-16207486 GCA_902655005.2 Marronus borbonicus | reverse complement strand
TATACTTTAGACACTGTGTAGCACTCCTAAATGCATTAGACCTGCCGATTAACCCCAAAATGTATGCAAACAGCTGAAAGCATTTAATTAACTAGAGTGTGCGGATTCTATCGAATCATTCGTAGCGGCTGTGAGGATCATGACTTTGCATATATGTATGTATATATACTTGAATAAGGGAATAAGGTTGATTTAAGAGGTTTTATCATTAATAGTATGACGTTATATCAAGGTAAGATGCACTGAAATTCTAGAATAATCACGACTATTGTAGATAAATATTACCAATTTAAAAAATAAAACTATTATACGAGTACAGAATTTAATTAAATACATACGGATGTTATAGAATATAGAATATAGAGCAATAAAACGAAATGAAAAATACATAGAGCACAGAAATACATTATATAGGTAAATAAATAGCAAATTAATGATTAATGTCCCTATAAAACTTGATAATATTAATTTTCTAAAAATGGCCGAAGATAAATATTGGGGGAATCGAGGAAATTATGAAATTCGATCTAAATGAAGTGAAAGAATTTTAGAACGTCCATTAGTGTCTTCGCTATTAAAGGTATTTTCATTTCAACCAGTGGCAAAAGAATTTAAGGCAGTTTTCTGCGAATCATTTCAAGTATAAGAATGCATGTATGATCCAGTGTGTAAACGAGAAATACATTCTAAACTTTTGCAAAAACAACGAAAGAAAAAAAAGATTTTTATCCAAATATTTGCCATTAATGTTGTACTTATGAACGTCTCCGATCCGAAAAATTTTTTCCGCTCTGAACGTGGTATCTTCAAAGCATGGTTTTTGAAGGTTTGAAAAGATTTTTCAGGTGTTAAAAATTGCTGTCGACTTGACATTCGGGAACAAAAGAAGTCGTTAGCCGATAGATCAGATAAATACGAACAATGATGCATTAATTCAATGTATTCCTCCTTCAAATAATCAATTGTTTGATGTGGTGTGCGAAAGCATGATGAAATTCGTTTGCCAAATTCTAAATTAACTACTCTTTTCTCTCAGTTTTGTATACAAACTTTAGGAATATATTCACATCATACATCACCAAACGTGCAGCATCTACGACTACAGTTTGATAGGTGATTTATACTTACAAATTATCAAGAATCTTAAAGTCCAATTTCCAATTGTGCAATTCACTTAATACACTAATCAACATCGAGTGATGTTGATTAGTGTAGTGTAGATCATAAATGTTAATAATAATGCAAGCGGCAGCATCACCTTCGAACTTTCCTTAAATATGATGTAGAAGCCTATATTATACTAATGTAACATTTATCATCTTTTCAAATACTTTTACGAAGAGAAAAGACATATTGGTCATAGTTACTTATACGTCCTTTTTTAGTATCGGCATTACTTGCGTATTTTTTAGACTATCGGCAAATGTTCTTTCAGTTATTCAACGATTGATTATATACGCTACTTCTCTTTAACGTTGATTACTCGTAATGAAATTTGCAGCAAGATTATGAATATCGCGACTACCTTTACCTCTTTGAGAGATGCAAGTAACATTGTAACGGATGATGAAAAGATGTTTGCTGGAAAGCGTATTTATTGATAAATTCAGTTTTCGTATAAACCACAATAGCGGATGGATGCTAAGATGCTGTAAATGCAAAGACAGGCTGCATCAAATCCGTATCCAAACGAGGTATATAACGCCTAGTATGGATGTGGGAAACGATCAGGTATGACTTTTTGCTGAAAATATATACAGTTTTATTGGATGAATTTTGATAAACGATCGAGGCATATGGACTGCCGTTTTTCAAGATATTATTAGTTCATACTTTGCCAAAAGGAATGGAGGCAGTTACAAATATTAGGTGCTTTAAATATTTCTCTCCTGTTGTAAATTGTAGTGTATATTTCCCAAAGTATCTGTTTACCATTTGCGCTTGTTTACATCTACTTCGACTGTTCGGACGTACTACATAATAGAAAAAGTCGCTAATCGAACAGGAACCAACGAAATTGTTTACAGCGAGCTTATGCTACTATTGGATCCAGCACACGTACATATGTGTATTGTATACAATTATTTATAAATGATTCCAGTTTAAGTTAAACTGAGATGAAAAACGGGCCATAAAAATTATTTTACAACCTGCTAATATAAGGAAACAAGATATGGCTGACGGCTGTACAGTGCGTCGGATTAAAAATAGAATCTCTCCTCGGACGGCTTGCATACATACATATTTGAGCGTAATGAAAAACGGTCTAGACCTGGAGAAAATGCATGTGGGAATAGTTTCATATCATCAAAATGTTTCTGTAGTGAAATTTATTTCATACCGAAATAGATTTTTATGGACCAAAAAAATGCAAAAATTTTGACACAGTGGATCTTTTTTTTGGTATTTTTATCTATGTGTATATTTAAACTTGTTGCTTATGCTAACGCAGCATCCGCTTTGTTAGAATTAATTAAGGTTAGATGCTAGAAAGTTTGTGTAAAATTATTGAAGTAAATGGAAAAAAGTCCAAATCTCACAAAACTCTTTAGTAAACAGCTCATCTTCAGGCCAGTATCTAAAAATGCTAAAATACAACTTGGGAGCACTAAGTAGATTACTTAACGAATAATTGATTTAAAAAAAAGGTGTATATGGAGATGAACGCAACATACCAAAACAACTACCAGTAATACAATGCATGGGATGATCGGTGCATTGCTCGAGACTCATTAAAGAGTTTTGTTTACTTCTTCATGAATAACTCACAAAGAGTCAACATTGACTATTTTTGTTTAAAATTGTTTCCCTGAGTCTTGCCAAAGTGAAAATGCGATATTATTTATAATAATTTATTGGGCCTTATATTACATTAGTTAAAGAGTTGCTTATTTCTATAATGGGCCGATTTTCAAATACAACTTAATCTTAAAAACTAAAATCAGTTTTTGAAAATACATATTCTGTTGCTAAACTCACTCTTCTTAAAACGAGGCACACATATACGCGATCGGAGCGGTTACGGTAATAGCGATGGTGGTGGCGTTGCATATACAAGTAAGAGCTTGTGTATTTCTCTCGATGTCTAGTGATTAGTGATTTGCGTTGCGTTCTAGTGAACGGTAGCGGTCAGATGTTGCTAACTGCATTTCATCGGTGTGAAACTGTGTGAGCACAAAATCCTAGGTTAGCGAAGGTTTCGATTTTACAGAGTCCATTGAAAATGTAAAAGAAAAATCCCGGTTTGTACGATGTATGCCATCCTCAAACAAAAACTTCAGGATGAAAAGTAAAAATGGAATGAAATTGCAAAATCTTTGGTTCAAATTATTTCTTTTTATTTTTAATTCGTCCAACTAAAAAATATTTTCAATTAAATTTTATAATTAAATTAAACTAATTTAATTGAAAAAAAATTTGCTATGTGAGTACACATACAATGCATATAATACATTTACTTGGTCCCAACGTTATACAAAAAAATAATAAATATCTAAAATACCTATTGTCATAACAAAAGTAAAGAAGTACGCTTTTTATATCACATTTCCTGTTCTTCATCTTCATTCAAGATTGAAGGAAGCAAAGCTTCTTCTTCCAATACCCAGTTGAACAGCCATAAACACCGCACAAATGTAAACCGCCAACGCCAGTTACCGCTCCGGCCGCTTATATCTGTACTTTGCTTTCGTTACATTGTTTTTCTTGATTATAGCTTGCAAAATAAACGCTTGTTAAGTTCGGAAAATACGCTTATTACATACCCTAGTGCATAGTTCGCGCTTGCAAATTGAACCTAGTGTTTTTGCTTTGAGAATTATAGAAGATTTCCCTCTTTTTTCATATCCTACAAGCTCGTTTTGCATCTTCTTACAATATCAAGATACAATGTTTACGCTTTCGTCCCAAACCGATTGAAATCGACGTAGTCTAGGTACGTGAAGGTCTGGATACGATAATGATGTGGGCAGACTGTATTATCCAGAAGCATTTCCAACGTCGTCGTTTATTTAGGATATGTGACAACAGATTGGGAACAGCATCCCCAAATAACTTGCCCATACATCACGAGATTATATTTGCAATTGTGAAATATGATAAACAAATCTTAAAACCATCTCACTTGAGATGGTTGTGTATCTCGACAACGATATATATTTTAGAAAAAAAAAAATATGTGAAGTGAAAATTTTCTAGCGCCGAGGAAGAAATAATGCGGTAATATTACAGGTTGATTTTGAATCTTGACCGTGTTTTGGAAGCACATTTAGCATGTCACTTTGTTTTTACAAATGGAAACTGAAAATCTTTAATAATTTCTTTTTTTTTGCTTCATTTAACTTTCAATGAATTTACAGTCAGAGTAACAAGCTATAGGTAATAAGCTAACATCATGGTACAGAATATCTATACGTACGTATCCATTTTTATGTTTCTATTTGTATTGTTAGTTTTCCAAATTTTCTAAATTTTTCTTTTTACCTTAAATTTTTCAACAGCTCCCCTCATTCCTTATTGCTAAAAATGAATAAAATGTTCTTATAATTTTCCGAACATGTCGTCATAAATATGAAATTTACAAAAAAGAAAATCCCAGAAAAATTCTTATTAATTAATTAAAAAGTATCGCGAGTGTGCAATAATCCTTTGATTTATTCTCAGATTTTATGTAGCAGTTTAAATATGACATCTAATGGATTAAACTTTTAAAATTGCAAAACAACAGCAATTATTCCATAAAATTGCGTAGCTGGATGCAAATTATTCATGATGATTTACTGGCTACTTCATATTATTTTCTAACAGAGGAACTTAAGTACCTTACACAATCGAAAAGTTTATCAGAAAGGAAGTACACTGCTGAATAACATTTTCATTCTGCTTTATTAATGGAAAAAAGAATTAATAATTCCTTTATATTTCGTTATTCGAAATGCGTGGTGTCTGATATTAGTAAGAATTGTTAGAATAATTCAGCAGCTCGACTCAATACTATTATGATCGATTTATTTTAGTTTTGCTATCCTGTAATTGGATTTTCTTGTACCTGCAATAGAGTCATTTCCGTTCATTTCTTATTACGCTATTGGAATGTAAAAAGCAAATGCCAAAACGTGGCAAAGAATTTAGTTGCACCATATTGTAAGATAATTATTCCATGAAGTTTTTTATTGTTCGGTTATGCACTGATAATTGCTATGTATATGTGTATTATCAAATTTTAATTTTTATTTGGAGCATATATAGACTTTGTCGTCGATTCATCCTGTACCTGGTAGCGTGAGTGTTATTACATTGTAATTACTAAATATACTATACCCTTAACGCATGTTATAGTACGCCCTTTTACGCCCCACTTGATGTGGGCGTAAAAGGGTGAATAATTAGTTCATGGTTGCTTAAATGTGGCATAGTAATCTGCTTCTGACAGTTTTCTGATTTACTGGAGATTTTTCCCGGAAAGCCAATTAATAAAGTGTACATACTAATAAAGAGAAATTAGGAAAATGATGAGAAAAAAGTTGTGTTCGATGAACGCAAAAGGCGTTAGCTCAACACATTTTTAGTGGTGTACATAAGCAACGCAACTGGCGTGTTGATTCAGTACATAAAATTATGCTCACATTTAGTATTGCGTCAACATTGTTTTATGCTGGAGCAACATTATATTTACAGCCACTCTAATGTTCAATTAACTAACGCTCGCCACTTTCCGTGCGTTTCACAAATTAGCAGAGACTAGACAGACTCGTGTTTTGTCGATTCTCGGGGAAACTTGTAGGCAATACGAACCCATTCTCCTGAGACAAATAACTAATGTGTAATATATCTTAAATACGTACCACTTTCCACTTACCTCCGTAGACGCAAACTATAACATATTTCGTGTTATGTAGCCATGGATAGTCAAACTGTTGCACTGCATTATATTTGGTGGAAATAATATAATATTAACGATAAACTAGTGTTGGATCAAAACAAAGTAATGTTGCTTCAATACAAAACGCGAACACAAAAAGTAATATTGAATCAGATACAATAAAGTGTTAATTTAAACGAATTTGAGTTAAGTCAACGCAAAAACGGTAACACATTTTTTTTGTGCTGAATTAACGCAATTATTTTTCTCGGTGTAGTTAGTGTAGTGTAATGTAATTTTGCATACATAATCGCATCAGCAATAACCAATAACAAACATTTTAACCTCTACCAAAAAATTAACCAATAACGATAGTTGAAACTGCTGCTAGGATAGAAAAAAATGAAATCTCATATTTGCTTTTATTTGCTGAGTCTCAGTAAGACTTCATCAATATAATTTGCTGCGCATAAGAAAGTACATCTACTTGCATACACTCTATTTTTTTAATTTAAATGAATTGTTGTGTGTAGATTAGCTTAGAACGCTGTGTTAATTTGTCGAAAATGATTAAAATTATATTTCTCCTAACTTCTTATATGAAAGAAATCATTAGTCTGCAAATTATAACCAGTCCAGTAAAGATACACACTTTGCCTCATCTTCTACTTTTTGTTTTAGGTTTGTAATTTTTAGCAAATCTTCCGCGCCAACTTTTTATTTTCCCGCTTCTTCTACTTTAATCAACATCAGAGTTCATAAGGAAAATGACACCTCGACATGATAACTAGAAGACGGTAAAATTAATTAGAGAATTATTTGCGAATGTAATAAATAAAGGAATGAAATGGGAAAGAAACGACATCAATTATCTTGACGTTGCTGGAAATTTTTGTGCCTGGGGCAAAGTTATGAAAATGGAAATTTTCCATTCACTAATTAAGTTTCACCAATGCTCCCGATTTCACGTTCGAAATTGTCTTCTACTTCGGAACTTTTCCAAGAAAATCGTCGCATATAATAGGACTGGCGAAATATAGATTAATAAGGGAACTATTGCAGGCTTAAGAAACTTAAAATTCGGAGGTTTTAAATGATTTAATGTACTGTAAAGGTGGAAAGTACTGCCCAAGAAATTTTTATATTATGAAAGTTATAACATATGCGTGAAATCTGGAAATAAATAATTTGGAATGATTTAATCTTAACACATCAGAAAATGCCTGGAAACAATAAGCAAAGAAAAATAATGATAAAAAAGTTTCTTCATGATATTGAAGGAATCATTAACGCAAAAGCAATGCTAGAGGAACAAAAAACACCACCTACGGACATGTTTCTGCCTAACCGGCGTTATCAATGTGGTTTTTACACCACCTTGTCGGCTGGGTGAGGGACTTACGTGCTTTAATGAACCTGATAGCCATGCTAACAGTACCATTGCTACTGCTAGACCCACCCCTGCAGGGCAAAATGCTGATGCATGAATGGCCGCGGGCGTTAATTTGTGGTTGCAAACCAAGGTGAATACTAAACTAGGTTCTAAGCGTAAATTGCCAAAAGAACAATACAAGGCTTTTAAAACTGAAGGGCAAGGAACCTCAGCGTAAATCAAGCCGTAGAAAGGGAGGAATGGAGGCAGAATTGCCCGAAACCTTCCAAAAACGGGGCTGTCGTGGTATTCAAATTTAAAGTGCCAACTTCATTAAACATGCACCAGGAGGACAAAAAATTCTTCCACCGCACAGAGAGAAGGTCAAAAGCCCAAAGTCAGACGGCAGCACACCTCCGAGTGTACAGAAAAAATCGAAAAGTCAATGGTCGGGAGAATTTCCTTTAAAAATGCGGTGACATCCATTAAGATAGTTGTAGCATGCGCTGGCTAGTGGAAAACAAATGGAGCTTCATACGAAAGCATAGACAACAACATGCAAAACAAATAGTACATGGAAAAATGTAAAGGGTATCTCAGACTTGTACACTGGGGGTAAAAATCTCATTAAAATTGCATAAGAAGTTATTAATCAAATACTTTCCAAACCCTTTTTAAATAATAATACTTGTGTGTTGTGGTTTTGGTAGGTCTGTTACGCGAACCCAGTTTTAGAACCGAAGAGTTGAATTCTTTGAACCAAGTAGTGCACTAGGTGGGTTCCTAAAAGAGGCGGTTTCCAGCAGGTTAAATATATGTGTACGGTGAAACTTTATAGTCGTGTCTTTGATTGATTGGTAAAGTGAAGACAAGCATAACATCTAAAAATATACTGGAGCAATGCATAGGTTAGAGTTTCCATAATGTTTACTGCAGCGCATGCAACCTTTATAATTGTAATGCCGAGAATACAACTCCTTTGATGTTTGATATTTGCTTTCAGTATTGTCGTATCATCCGCCAAGTTTATAACGATTCCGGACTTGACGTAATGATGATCGTCATTTATATATGATAGTAGTAAAAAACAGTCTTTATTCCATTCACGACTACATAAAAGGATATTTTCTTCAAAAAGGAGGTTGACGTTTCCCTTATGCCCAGAGCATACAGTTTATCTGTTACGAATGTTACATCGACTATAACAAAAAAAATAAGCCAACGACATTCCTTCCTGTCCTGTATATACTGTGCGAATTTAAATGTTGCCGTTTTCATGTATCATGTTGAATTCACGTAAATAGCGTAATATTTCCCTCACAATCAATCATTCAAAGATCTTGGAGAAGACGCTCAGTATTGATAATGTCTGTAGTTCTCGACGTTCTCGTACATTCTTATGGATCGAAATAGCAGGGGCATATTTAAGTGTGTCCGGAAATTCTTTCAACTTCTTTCAATTATTAAGTTAATGACGTACGTCAGGTTTTACAATTTCTGAATAAGCACTTTTTAGAACATTATTGTTAATACTATCGTAACCACATGATTGCTTATTCTTTAAAGAAGCAATTGCCCTTGATACCACTGATTTACAAGTTGTACAGTTCTTAGACGTACTGCCATTAAAATGCTTATTTAATTTGTCGTAATAATACTAACAAAATGGAAGGCACAACTATTCGCTATTTTGCTGGCATGGTGTCCTCAATTTCACCGCCATTGTGATCCATTATGATAAGGCGATTACTATTGTTAGTTTTTCCTGATTGTTCATTTATATATTGCCATATTGTTTCCGACTTGTTATCTGAACTCATAGTCAGTTTCATATTGAACTATTCTTTTTTTTTTCGCTGAAATGACTCTTTGCTTATGTAGTTTATTTCTTCTAAAGATTGATCTTTATGTCTGATCACCTGTTACCTGGACAATTTGAATCATAATTTTAGTTATTTACTCGAATCTCTGATCGTTTCATTTATCCAATAAGGTTCACCATTACACACTAGTGCCTTCCACTAGAGATCTTACACGGACGTGAAATGTTGAATAGGTATGCAAACTGACTGACATATTGTACTCACCGCCTTTTACAAAATCCTATCATGTACTTCCCAATCTAGATTTAAAAAAGTTTAGATTTTCTTGGGTAATCTTTCGTGTGAGACACATTTTCTAGATATGTATGACAAGTTCTCTAAAAACAGTGATCTGCTGGTGATGTAAACCTTGAAACACATTAAAAAAAAAATTACATAATCAAACATGGCATTAAGTTAGATGGCTCTCTTATATGTTTGCCAATAAAGAATTTCGTCAAATTATGTCAACTGTCTCAAAAACTAAGATAGGTGTAGGAAAATTAACATGATTTGAAAACTAAAGAAATATAGCTAGTTATATTTAAGAAACCAAATTTGCATCGTATACTGCGGAAATAGATCACCTCGTATACTTAAGTATAATTTTATGTTGTGCAGCACTTGTCTCCGAATATTTTTCATTTGAACATATCCATAAATTACTCAACGAAAGAATTACCTTCTATCCACGCACAATATGGACACGTTGTATACATATTAATGTTATGTTCAAGATTTTCATAAAATAAAATCGTTACCGTTAAATTGTGTGTAACCGGCTCAAAATATTTTTAATTATAAATTGGAACGCCAATATTTACACATATTTCGCGTCTAAATTACTTGGGATACGTACCGCCATCTTATTTTCAAATTTCGCGTAAACAAACCTTTCCCTTACTCATGATATATGCGTATGTATAGGTAGCATAAAATTATAAAGCTGTCTAATGCGTTTGTTATTTTGTCAAAATTCTATGAAATACGTGTTTTGATTCTTATGTTTTAAGTTTCATGTGCGTATAGGCGTTGACAATTGTTTATATCATAAATATCGAACTGAAGGATTACACAGAAGTTCTTAAATCGAAGAAACTGTAGAAGATTCCTTAAATCCTTTGTATTCGGTAACGATTTAAAAATATACAGCTTTAGCCAAAAAAACAGAGCGCCTGCAGATTTTCGCAAACGTATAAAGTACTCGTTTTAATATAAGTGAAACCTGTCACTGTGCGAATTACTCTAATATGACATTCAGATGTTTATCTGAAGAACCAAATAAAATCGACAATAATTAACCAACAAATTAAAACCAGATTCGCAAATGTGTCGTTTCAATATTTAGTACTACTCGCTGTCCAATTACGAACGGGCTGTTAAATCAAACACTAGCAAAAAGTGAGCGTTTTTCTACAAATATTTACAATTAGAGTGACAAAAAGGTGACAGTTATGTGCGGGGGTACAGAAACTCCCAAACTAAAATTGTTCAAATGTTAAAGTGTACATGTCGTGCTGCCATAAATAGGTAAGACAGAAAGAGGACGTCTTAAAATAACAGCCGGATGGGATTTTCTCTTCGGAAAACTTCTTTGCAGCTATCTGCAATAGTTGGTGCAAATTTTAGCTTGATCGGTTAGAATACGTTTTAATAATGTAGAGTTAAAATATTGTATAATCAGAAGAAAGTCGTTATTGTCTGAGATCAACAGAAAGGACGCCAACATTAAGAAGATATTGCTTTCAAACTGCTATCATCATGACAATGCTAATTTTGAAGGAAAAACATTACTTTTGATGAACGGAAAACATCTGTAGTTCCTTTCTCAGTTTTAGGTGACGAGAGAACGAAGAGCTAACGATAAATTTCATAAGGATTGCGTTGTGCGCCGCTGTAAAAGTAATACATTGTTTCGATTCAATAAAAAAGGGTGTTTCTAGATGCATGCTGCTTGTACTCCTTAAATTGTTCGCAATACAAGTTAGCAATGACGATTTGACCCGCTTTCAAAAGCTCACAATAGACAATTTCGCCTGTTGTGTGGCAGTCTGATATATATAAAAACCGCAGGAACTTATTTGGTCACTTGGTAGTTTCAATGGTCCGAAATTCCAATCAATCAAAGATTAAAACTGCTGAAAATGTCAAGTAGTCTAATTTATTTGATTCTACTTGCGATTATTGTTTGATAAAGACAAAAGTTATTGTCGAAACATCGTACGTAGAAGCAAATACATACATAAATTAGATTAAAACTGCTCAACATTTTTGCCGTTTTATTCGTTGATTTATTGCAACATTTTTTTAGAGAAGCTTTTGATAAACATTCTTTTAGAAGAAGAAACTAAAGAGTGAACGCACAAAAATAGATCCCATATTCTGGATAAGCCTGTCTAATTTCCATGCATAAATTCAATAGAGGATCTATGGCAATTTGCAAAAACTCAACGAAAGAATCACTAACACTTCAAAAATACTACTTGAGGCCGAAATGAAAGAACCGTGGAAAATTATTTCTCCAATGCATTGCGAAGTATTGGTGCGCACAATCTCTAAACATAATGTATGTAATGTAATATAGGCATTATGGGAAGATCGTACCGATGTCAATAAAAAGGTAGGATTTTTTAATTTAGCCATAATCGTCATTATATTTCAATAAAGTACCAAGCTTTGCAAAGTTTAAGGTGCTCCAGTTTATTGGCCTGAGCTGTATGGAGAAAATGCAAGGAAAATTAAGTTTAGATGTGGCATATGTAACTTTCACATCGCGCTAAAGTAGCTTTTATTCATTCTGTTTTCTTTATTATATATGTTTTCCATTTATTTTGTTATAGATAGATGTAATGGAATTGCTTATCGACTTGAACCGCAGTTTCGAGAGGTTTAATATTTGAGTTCGTTTAAAAATAGGTAGAAATGTCCAAACCATCTTTTTAGCTTTAAATTGTAATTTTCTAACATATCATTGCAATAAATTATTAATTATTTTATTGCTATTAGTTGTATTACCGACAGATAAAAGTATTTGAAATATTAAGATTAAAATTAACGCGGAGAACAATAAGCATAGTATTGACTAAGGCTCAATTAATTATAAAATACTTTGCTGCTGTTACGGTACGAAAATAATATTTTATTACGAATGCAGAGGTCTACTAAACTAAAGATAATTGATGATCTGGATTATTTCTTGTGTAATGTTAATTGGGCCTCTTACATTATTCTAGCCTAACAGTTCAGAGATGTTTTAAAAATATTCAAATATGTGGCTGAAGATACAACTTAAAATAATTTAAGTGATATATAATGCTTCTCTTCGAAACTCGTTACAACCCCGTTAATACGCATCGTTAATGGTGACGTGGGATTCCTTCGACCCGCTTCGTTAATGGTGATGTGAATAGTGTATACGAGGGTAGTCTAAAAAGTTGCAAACTTCACAATGAAGATGGAGTTACTCGCTTAAAATATTAGTAGTATAATTGCGCATGCGTTGAAAGACACTTTGGAAAATTTCGGTCATGTTGGATGCTCAGTGTCCTTTAACAATTATTTATATCAGTCAATATTAGTGTTTCTGCAAAAATCGAGAAAATCAAATGTCGAGCCGTCAGTCACCGAAGCAAATTAAAGCCGAGATGGGCATTGTTTACAAAGACCCTGCACTATTATTTGCCACACTGAATTTTTAGGCGATTGGAATTATATGTGGTCGTATCAGTTTGGTTGATGATGAACGTTGAGGTCGGCTAAAAACTTCAACCACTACCAAAACATCGGAAAAGTTCACCAAACGGTGCTACACGATCGTCGAGTTAAGGTGAGTGAAATAGAAGAGGTTGTGAGCATATCGAGAAAAGGTGTTTGATTTGGGCTTGAGAAAGCTAACCGAGCATTGGGTGACCCGCTTACTTCTTCGGGACCAAAAACGCATTGGAATGAACATTTCCATGCTCTGTTGAAGCAGTTTAAGCGAAGTTGAAGTTCGAAGTTTTGGTATTGATGAAAAACTGTAGATGAAACTTGAGTATATGAAGCAGTGGATTGCGAAGGATGAATCGACTTCGGAAAAGCGAAGACTATTCCACAGGACGGGAAAGTGATGGCAGCTGTTTTTTTGGAATAGCCATGGAGTTGCGTTAATCCACTACCTTGAAAAAGAAAACGCAATATTGGAGGGACACTACGCATCTTTACTTGACAAATTAAAGGCGGACATTGCGGAAAAACGGCGGCATTTGAAATAAAACAAAGTTTTCTTTCAAAAAAGACTACCTCATCGATAGTTACCATAAAAAAACAATAAAGATTTTTTACGAGTTTGTACTATGAAAACTTGACTATATCTAATAAGAGGAAGAACAATTAATAAAACTATATCCGGAAATATGTTTTATTGCACCTACAGTTATTGCCATCTATCTAGATCTGTCATAACAGCACCCATATCGTGTGTTAGAATAGTGGAGGGCTTTGGTGAACCGTAATACCAGAATGTTCAACCTTCAGTTTGAGGTTGAGGTGTTGTTTTCATTTGTGGCTAAATACAACACATTTGCAGAGAATGTGTTCTGCCATCTTCAAATCTTTTTGGCATAAACGACAGAGATGATCTTTAGCTCGCTTCAGTATTTACAAGTGATAGTTTGGGGCTACATGACTTATCAGTACTATTCTAAAATCCTTTTTAGTGCCTTTGGCGAGCCTGATACTAATATTTTTGCCTATTTTTGTCATAGAACTTCATGTCAGTGCGACCGCTTTTGATTTTCTTCCCAATTCCTAATTTGCTGTTTTCGGTGGTTCCTCTAGAGATTCTTATAAGTGTTTGGACTAACAAAAGGCATGTTAGTTCAGCTTATAAACATTTTCATTCCTTTCATCCCTTGGTGGCTTGGAATCCACTATATAAAAGGACTTTACGTCCCAACTGCTTTAGATTTTGTTAATATTCGTTTGTCTGATCAGATTTCTATATGTAGGCTTTATTGGCCTTTCGTGGTATCTGACTAACTGTGAAAATGTGTTTCAAGCAAAAATCTCTGTTTCGAATATGCTAGTCTGAAGTCACCACTATATGCGATGCAATACACAATATTAATTATAATACTATCATTACCCATAACGACTAAATATGCAAACAATCCCTTAAAAACACAGACTATCCTGAAAAGACGAAGAAAACGCAATGATGTAGTTATAAATAGATATCACAACATAAACAGACTATCTACTGGGCACAAGCACTGCCGGAAAATAAAAATAAAAACTGTAATATACTTAGATTTTATTGCTAACTGCAGCTTTTGGTTCAGAATTTGCTTCCTAGTTTATAACCTCTGATTTATCCTCTTTCTTTTTATGAAACCAAAAAACCGATCTACACTTGTTGCATCCCATCTTCCTTCGTTTAACGATCTAAGATGGACGTGATCTAAATAAATTGATTTTTTTATTCAATCTCGTTATATCGCAAATTTTCTTCGTTTTGCCTCGTACACCTTCTACATATGTACATGAAGAGCGTCGTTTATTCGATTTTCTCTACATCTGTCAAACTACAGTTTTATATTTGTTCCTCCGATTAAAACAATCATTAGTTGCCGTGCTTTTGAAACTTTTTCGTATGAAGGTAACGTGTTTCAGATGTTTTACGTCGATATGTATTCTTGTTGGAAAAATGATCTATTTGGAGTCTGATTACGTCTTGGAAGTGAAAGTTGCAAGGAAATTTGTTTAGTGTATATGTTCCTCCGTGCTATTTAAGAAATACACAGAATTGTTATTGTGTCTTATGACGCAAAATCCACGTATGAATATCTATTTTTAAATATTTGTTAAGTAGTTTATTACAATTTATGTTAAAAAAAAATTATTAACGTATACCTATGCTTTTTATAGTGATAGTAAAGGTGCTACAGAAGAAACTATTTGCAAATTCAATTGCCCCACCCAGTACATGAACAATTTAAATTATGTAAATTCAAAAGTATGCAATCTTAAAAACAAACAAACAAAACGTGTAACTTAAAAATATGCAAATCCTAAATTATGTAAATTTTAAGCTACGATTATGTCTATTACCATGCCTTCATAACAACTTAATTGAACTATATTGCTTAACATTATGATTATTTTCAAGCATATGAAGAACAACACTAGACTTATGTAACCTGAATTTGAGATGATTCAAATACTCTTTCCACCTAACCGTGATTGATTTTTTTGCTTACCCAATATATACTTGATCTTCACATGAAATTTTGTATTCCTGATTTATCCATGTTATCTATTGGGTCTTTAGCTAACTTTACCTAACTAACTGATTTTAGAATTTGCTAAAAGGTTTTTGAGGTTATTGTTTGAAGAAAATAGTTACTTACGAACCGAGTGCATAAAAATACATTTCACAAAAGCAGCGGCACAACAAATGCCAAGACTAAAGTCAACAAAATTTGAATATTTTACAACAGCGCCATTTCGTGATATAGTTAGGCTATATATGTATGTAGGTTAAATGGCATTCACGCAGGTCTCGTCATGCTTAACTCCATTTAAGAAAACATCGTAACACCGGTAAACATTTGATAAGGTTGCAAATAAAAAAGTCGAATTTTTGTCGAATATCAAAATGACTGAATTGTAGTTAAACAGAACATCAATTCAAAATTAATAAACGTGTAGATAAAAGTAGTTACGGACAAAACACAAATATTTAAAAAATGAACCTCGGACTTATGATTATGTGCTTATGAGCACGAAGGCGGTCGCAATATTTAATTTATTAAAAGAATTTGTGAGAGAAAGGACCTACTTTTAATTTACAGCCTTATGATGATTAACTCAAATAGAGTCACACTTATTATAAAAAATTGCCAATTATTGCAGTTTCCAGAATGTTTAATGGATTCCCATCGGATATCCGGATCCCGATTGGTGTTTGAATCTTTAAGCGTAATTTAAAACAATATCTAATAGCGCAAATCCGTTACAACTGGTAGGAATATGAATTGACTGACGTGTACTATTGAACTAAAATATTTTTAATAATCTGACACTTCCGGTTATTTCGGAAGTTGTTATCAATTTTATTGTTTTAAGTAGAGCACCCTATATATTATTACATTTTTGAATTCCTAATTCAATCTTAAGCTTTGCTTGATAAAACAACTATGTCGCTATTTATAACCATATTTGAAATATTTCGATTTTTAAAATTTTTTTTTGAATTGTTGACAGTATAGGGTAGTGTTAGAATCCGTATAAACGTTTCGAAAATATTATACAGTGTGTCCGACAATTACGCTTAAATTTACATGTGTAAAAAGTGTCAAAACTTAATTTTTTTAAATGTAACTACCTATTCTTCCCTTTCTTATCAAATTGCTCTTATAAAAGAAACAAAAAAATGTCATATCTACTACGCATTGAAGATTGATACAATCTTCTGTAGCAATGAGAATGTAGCTTATGTAGTCTTCTAAAACTTCGTCATATTTTGGCGATATCCAAGCTACTCATGAATTTTTTCATTATAAAAATGTGGGGATTTGAATTGTTCCAGTAATGAGAATAGTGCTTGTTTGGCAGTACATTTCTTGCAAATTTGCCTTTGTTTGTCCAGATAATATTGTCCAAAAATAGTTGGAACGATATTAAATTAAATTCATACGAAATATTTTTGAATTATTGCCTTGACCGATCACTTTGATATTACTTTATCGCATTCTCCATAAATAATAGATAAACTTAAATAATCCTCTTTCGTAAAATTTAAACGTACTGGCATTGTTTAAAATTGAAAACTAAGTAACATTTCATCAGTTCTGGATTGTTTCGTAATGGCTATGACTAACTTAGATATACAAAAGTTGAATGATACTCTAAAAAGCTACGCAAGCTACAGTCTTCAATGTGGATCGATGCAGTTCCCAGTGTATGGGAATGTATGTGGAAATTCATGTATATGGAAATTCAATCTGGTTTTCCTTGTTTTATCTTATAAACTAACTTCTTGTAAACATTATTATTTATATATGTCTTATTTAACGTTCTCCAACTGTTTCTTGGAATAGCCTAGGGATCAACAAAAAACTGTATTATACTGTATTATGCTGCTGGTTTGGCTGGACTTTGTTTTCTGTTACGAGGATCTTTTATTACTAATTGTAAGGGTACCTGGGGCAGCCCAAATACATAGCGATGCCAGAAAGCTCAATTTCTCAACTCCAACTGCATGGGTGCGCTTGAGAAAAGGCTTCAATCGATACATTATGGTAAGAGGTATGAATTCAAAAACGAGCGAAAGAAAGATTGTTACGCGGATGTAACTTGTACTTCCTTATCGTAGTGGGTTAGTTCGTGAATAGTACAATAGATAGCAACAAATAATGAACTAACTATTAGTATAGTTTGCAGTTATTACCACCCAGTAATAATTCAATTGTATATCTATTTATCGGTAGCAAGTTTAATATTCCCCTAATTTGATATTTGTAGGACAGAAAGCAGAGGTGGTGACTTATTTTTGATTTTCTATTTATGAACCATATATTACATTAGACGCATAAAAATTACTTATTTAACTTTACGAAAACTAACATCTAAAAAAAGAACGATTTGCTTTTTTCAGTTTCCGATACCCAGAAGCCATGTGTTCTGACATTTCTAACAAGCATAAATAAAATTTTATGATTTCGTATAGATTTTTACCGCAGCTTATGTTTCAAACGTCTAATTTTCCCTTCAAATTACGTATCCATAATCGATTTTATGCTTTTCTAAATATCCGTTCGCACTTCAAGAAAAAAGGGGTCTTTAACAAACATTTTATTGCGGAATAAAATTCTATACGGACGAATTATGCATAACATAAATTTTCCAGCAGTAAGCGAGAGGATTAGTAGATTGAAAATTAAGAACGTCGTTGCAAGAAGATCGTAAGACAGCATTTAGCGGGTAATTCATAATGGGCGATAGATCGTTAAATCTATTGCCAAAACGTCATCATTGCATGTATCGGATGCTCTGTAGACATGTTTACATTTATAAATATAGAATCTCTCGAAATAATGATGGATATTTTCTGGGTTCTTCTTCACTCTGTTACGTATGTATGCTTTGAAGGTGGAATATTGTTGGTTTGCATGTTTTTCGCTAGTAAAGAGAGAATAATGTACTTCTTAGTGGAACTGTAAGTCAATAGAAAACTATGTCATTGTCAATTAATGTATAGCAGAAACTATACATACTAATGATGTTAATTTGTACTAGTTAGTGAGTGCATTTGAAAGATAAACGTTGTTTACAAGGACACAGCACCATCATTTGCATTAGTGAAGTTTTGAATAGCTGAATAGTCGTGGCGATAAAATCGGAAAAGTTCATCAAATGGTGCTAGGCGACTGTCAAATTAAGGTTAGAAAGATAGCAGATGCGGTGGACATCGCAAAGAGACGTGTTTGTCGCACCGTGGCGTGTTGCGTGCCGCGCCTACTCAATCATGACGACATTAAGCGAGTTTTGGCGTCTATTAGTAACAGTAAATGGAACCGTGATACACCAGCATATCTGAAGTCAAAGCACAGTCGCAACAGTGGACTATGAAGGGAGAATAGGCTCCTTAAAAAGGCAAAGACTATTTTATCGTTCATGAAAATGATGGCAACTCTTTCTTAGGATAGTCATGGAATTGTGTTAATTGTGCTAAGCTTGAAAAGGGATCATTAGTTCACAAGCACAAATTGCAGAAAACGATCGAATTGGAAGAAAAAGGTTTTGTTTCACCAAGGCAACGCGCCGTCCTACACTTAAGTGGTCGCCATAGCTAAAATTCACGAATTAGAGTTCGAATTGGGCTTGTGACCAGCGACTTTTTTTGTTTCCTACGCTCAAAGTTTTGCTCGGAAGATCTTCATCGAATGAGGAGGCCACCACAACTGTAAAAGCCTATTTTGCAGAACAAGATGCCAACCACTACTTGAGTGGATTAAAAAGATGACAGCACCTCTGGGAAAAGTGTATAGACTTACAAGGAAATATATTGAAAAATAAAACTTTGGAAAAGAAGTACTTGTTTTTATGTTACGCTGGAAACTATTTGTCTTTTTACCCTCGTACACATTTTCCATTTAATTATAAAATACTAATTTAACTAATTAGGCACTATTTTCTCATGCATTTACAAGTTTTATTCTAATATTTGGCAAAACCCTTATCGAATTTTAGCGAATATTCTATTTGCATATTCAAGTTGAATTAAACACTAAAGCATAATTCCTGTAATTTTAGAACTTTGGTAATCAATACAACCCGTGCAAACAACTGCATTTAGGTCCAGTATGTTACAATCACCGAACTGAGCGAATTGTTAATTTGGTAATATGGGTATTAAATGAAACAGCGTGGTACTCTACTGGTAACCGTCGGAGATAATAATTCCATTACGGTAGTTTAAAGAGGGCTGTTAGTATGTAAATGTGCTCATTCCACGGAAGTGAACGCTTCGAATTGGAGCAAGTCTTGGTAGAAAACTTCTATGAATATAGAAATGCGTTTGTCACTAATGTATCTTTATATGCAATACGTACTACTGGATACGATTTTAAAACTTTGTTAATTAATTCAAATTACTTCATAGCTTCCAATTTTCGCTAGGTTTAGTTAGTTCCAGCAGAAATACTTCGTATTTTCATCAGTAATTGCCTTCCAAGAACGAATACTGATGATTTTAGGGTTGTTACATTTTCCTTATAAGTTCTTTATGGAATAATGGTAAACCGTGGGATGAAGTTGATCAAAAAATTACGATTTTTTTCAAATAACAATAATGGATTTTTCTTTTCAGAAATATTTTCAGATCGAAACCACGTGCGCTTCCTATCGCACGGAGCTTCTTCTAGACTGCATCATATCAAACCCTGCTGACAAGCAACTGTTTGATATGAGTTATCATAAGCATTCATTTCCACTTTCCTAGTGCGAGGCCTTTTGATTCTCCTCTCTTCTCTATTGCTTTTTTTTATGTGGCTCTTTTGGAGACCACAAAAGGGGTTAATACCAATAAAGAACCATGTTCGCTGCTTCTTTGGTCAGCTTATATGCCTTTGCATGCCTTTCGATCTCTTGGTTGCTGGAACCCACCGCAAAATGACGTAGTTTTGCATTCCAATTGTCTTAGATTATGTACACATATGTACGTGTATCACTCCAAAATTGTATAGCCCTTAATAGCCTTTAGAACTGCCTGACTGTCGCTGAATGTACTTATAGTTGCGTATCTGTTTCTCGAAATTCTTTATGGCACATAGATTTAAAACAGAGATCTCTGCTTGAAATATGTTGGTCTGGAGTCTTGTAGGCATTTTTAGGTGGTAGTTAGGCCCACTAAAGCCTATACCTGTTCCAACACCATCTATTCTCGAGCCGTCCGTCTACCAAGCGAGGGTACCTCCTTTGCTTTAAGGATCACGAGGATGCTTAACCATTACGGCTTTCAATAATCACCTTATAAGGTTGATCAAAATTGTATTGTATAGGGATTGAGTCCTTTGCAAATATGCATTAGATAATTTATGTTGGGATTTTCTTTGATTTTGAGATGCCCTCTAAGATTCCTGGGCTGTAATCCCTTCGTTTTTCAAAGAGCGAGGGCTTGTTTCTGAATGTGGATGTTAAGCGGCGTTAATCCCAACAGGACTTCCAGCGTGGTGGAGCAGGTACGTGATGTTCTGAGTTGTTTTTGGATACCTGGCTAAAGCAACTAATTACCGCAAGAGTTATAATGTTCAATATCGGAAAGAATAAAGCTTCAATTAACCACAGAGAAGACATAACTGACTTAAATAGATGTGAATAAGTTTTGAATTATTTAACATTGTAACAATCTAAAGTCCGAATATTTTTATTTGCCATTTATACTTATACACGATAATAAAATTTTGAAATTTGTACGCAAATGTAGAAACAAAAACCGGAAAAAAAATGTAAAGAGGATGTGTTCGTCTTTAACGTTACACGTTTGCCCACTTTTGAAAACGAATTTTAATAATTTAATGGTTGATATAACTTTTAAAAGCATAATAAGAAAATAAGTGTCAAAATTAATTAAATGAAAAAGAAAAGTAAAGAAATAACAATTCGAGACTAAAATGAAGGAGATTAATTGACAAATAATTGTTAAGATTTTATGGAATAAAAGATTTTTTCCCCTAGAAGGCATAAAAACTCAAATAAACAAAACATTAGAAATGTAATAATTTATGGAAAATTTCCGGTTCACATTTAACTCGCAACCCCAGAATTACACTTGTTCACTAGTCGGGTATATTGTTGTAAATAAAAAACAGCGAATTGTTTATGCATTGTCGCTGTACGCATTAAAAAATGCGAAAAACCCGGTTTGATCGACTTCACCCAGGTTTACGGTAACTGATTAATAAATAACTTCTCAAACTTCTTGCCAGTTCAATTATGTATTTCTTCGGGAACCGAAGGATTAATTGAACATTTCAATTGTTTTTTTCTTCCGATTTTAAGATTCCTCGAAACTAAATTTTCACTTTCGTCAGGTTAACGATTTCTTCGTGAAAGTACTTTTTTTCAAGAAAGTCTCTCCAACACCTTTCTAGACTTGTTTACATTGTATAAACCCTTGGTTGATTATGTAAATTCCAGGTTTTTTATGTCGAAGTATCCTCCTAAAATTATAATTAGCCCTGTCGCGTTGAAAATGTATGAGTATGGTTAATTAAAACTTCTTCTACCGTTATTAATTCTTCAATTTGTTGGAAATCTTGTTTTAAGGATTAATTTCGAATTTTATTATTTAACATCAAGTTTGTCGGAGCCATTAGTTAATTGAAATATTTCTCCAGAATTAACTTTAATGTTTTCTTTTTTAATTTCCTACAGATAATATATGACGAAACATTTTTTGTGAAGATCGTTTTTAGTGTTTATAAGTTTATGATACAGCGCATTTAGTGCAAAATGTATATTGGGTTGCCTACAGACTGTCCACATCTTTTAACATCATCAAATTGCTTTGAGACTTTAAATTTGAATCTTTCACATACACACACTTGTTTCAGCAATTTTCTGTATTTTCTCTTGGATTTATTCTTCTGCTACAAGAGAGAATGGGGCATGGTTATAAGAGGTCATCTACTGTAGGAAATCAGCATATTTACATAGTAAAAAAATTATAAATCTGTATTTGTATAAACCAACAATCGAAGTAAATATTTCCTGAACTATCGTTTATCGAACAATTCGAGAATCTAAGGAAGATATACTTTGTCAGAATCTATTGAAAAGAAGTCGGCTACGATAATTAGCTGCAAACCAAGGCTCAAGAAGGGCTCGAGTATAGGAAATCATAAATGTGCAAAATACATCCAAGTTCAACTTCGATTTCCCATACATCAAACATGCCTCAAACTAGTCCTATTAAAACTTTTTGGGCGTTATTGACCGAGAAGATTGACGCAGAATCTTGACAGCGCATAACGCGAGGCGTCCGTGCAAAATTAAACAATTTGGACCATTGTGTTATCTAAGTTATGTTTAAGGAGTTTGAACCTTGTTAATTGGTTTGTAAAACGTGTTTAATGTTTAATTAAAGTTTTTCTAACGCATAAAATTTTGTTTCTGATACTGTTCCAAACATTCGTTATATTATTATATTATATAAAAATCGTAGCTGTTACATACCATTAGAAACAAAACGTATTATATTTAAAGTTACTGACACTTTAAAGCTATATTATAAGCAATCATTTTCTCCATTATTAAAATAATTTGAATTACTACACTACCATCCAAATAATTGACTAGCATTTGCTACATAAACACCAAAAAATGTAGCGCCAACTTACAATTATTCCTAACGTTCTACTTCCTATCGTTTGATCTGTCGAATGGAATAGCAGGCCAAAATGAAAAGAAAATGAGATGACCAAATTTAATTAACACCCTTATATCTTTTTATTCGGAAGAGAAACCTTCAGTCAAATATTGTGGATAATCCGTAAGGGTAAGATCTATCGGGTCGAAAATCCTTCGGATTTGCGAAAAGATAATTGAAAGTTGTTCGACGTCACAATAGGAGGATAACAAAGGCAAGCTTTCAAAGAGAAATCTAATAAAATTGATTCGTAAGAGTTGCTGTCGTTGAGTTGCTGTGGAATACATACAATCTATCACACGTCTGCATTTCACTAAAAGCTTTCACCGAGATCTCTCCTGTAAAATATCAGAAGCAACATTTATTTAATTTAATGTTGAAAAACTAGTAATCCTTAAATTTAAAAAGATGGTTTTAAACGTCATTAATGCGGTATAGAAGATAATTCCAACAGTCGTTAGCTTTCAACTGTTTATGTTTAGGTATAAATTATATTCGCTCGTATAAAACCATGGAACTCTAATAGGAATTTTTTTCCTGCAAAGTCATTTGGTATTTAAAATCAGTAACAATCTTTTATTCAGATATTTTTCAATATTTAAAATACGTTTGGATGCATAAATGGGCGAATGTGTATAAATATTTGATTACAAACGTTAGATATACATCGTAAATTTTAGAAAAGCATATATGTATATATGTACATGTACATATATTGTTTATTTAAATGCAAAAGTACGATGAGTTCGTAGAAAAAAGTATCTATAATAAGTAAAATAAACAGCCTCGTCGTTAACCTTCATTGTTTTCAATTGTTGGGGTTCATGAATATACAATCACCTGATATTGGTGAGCATTATTATTTTATTTAATTATCGATGTGTTATGTATGCACATATTTAAGTTTCGTGTGGAGACAAAGTTTATAATAATTATAGATTCATCAATGATTGACGAAATTCATCGAATACACGAGTTAAACAGTATAAAGGAATACTTTATCGCTTGGATCTTACACAAAACTTTTACCTTGAAAATTCTTGGATGTTAGAAGTCCACAATGTGTAAAATACATCAAACAATTTTGTTATTACGCAGCCAAAACAGAGACGGGGCTTGTCATTCCAAAACTAATCATTGTACCTTCAGGTCAATAGAGATACCACAAAACTACAATTACCATATGCTACATTTGATTTCCATACACTGAATAACTGTTTATGACTTGCATCAGTCCAATTTGTGTTTATTCAGCGCTTAAAAGGTTCCAGCGGAAAGTTTATATTTGGCACAATGCTCTATTTCTTTGCAATAAAGGAGATCAAAAGTTATTTATTTAGCAACCTAAAAACTATACGAAAGTCAGACGATAGTAGCGGTTTGATAGAGGTTATTTGACAGGATAATGTGACACATTTGTAAACTAATCTTTTTCAGTAATGGTTTTTCTGTGAGGGTATGCAGCAGCTAAAAGAGCAATTTGAGTACTTCTTTATTTTTGAGCATGGTTGCCTGAACCAGTACACAGTATGTTTCATCGGTAACTGCATCAATCGATATATTGGAAAATTTTAAAAACTCGCCAGTACACTAAAAAGCCGACATGTGTAATTACGATTAAACTTTCAAATTAAAAAACTGCTAAGACTTAAGTTTTTTAAATCCAGCTACTTATTTTTGTTTTATTAAATTGCTCTTATAAAAATACAACAAAAATGTCATATTCATTACGCATCTAAAGTTGATACTTTTCAAGATATTTTAGAAAACGTGTACAATGTCTGTTAGTAATTCCACGTTTATCTTTTACACTTAATTTTTTTCGACACAGTGGTCTCTCGTTATTCGCGGTACTTTTATCCGTGGTAACAGTTTCTAGAAAGAAAATCTGAGTGGGTGGTAGACACGCCTATTACAAGTGAAACTTCAGTTAAATCGTAAACGACCTATTAGATATCAAAATCGCCGCTTGAATAGCACTCAATAAAGGGACTTACAGCACTTAAATTTCGAATTTGGAACTTTACGATTCTTGCGGTTACACTTTTTGACATACGCAATTACTCTCTGCACAATGATTTTCCTAGAGTTAATTAATTGTAAATCGTATCGGCGAGGCGTCACAGTTTACGACAAGTCATTAGATTTGTTTGCGTTCGATATCTGTCTAGTTCAGGAATTTCTTTTGTTTATTTACACTTATGTCGCCTCAATTAAAAAAGCTTATAAAAAGTAAGAGGACCGTGTAAAGTTATCCAAAAAGATTGAAATACTAGATAAACTAAGAAAAGGTGAGTATAGCATCAGTTGCCAGGAATAACGAAATTATATTACAAAAAGTCTTCTCCCAGCGGCCCAAAGCAATAGAACTTGTGACCAACTTGCAGGTATCGTCGGTGGGTTGTGTCAAACACCAACTGCTCAAGAAGGAGGGTAAAGAGTAATAAATCCCTTTATCTCCTAGAGGATATTATATATGGCGTTTCGTCGTGGTCAGAAGATCTTAGTATATACATATACGTTGAGTGCCCCTCGAAGTAAAGGTGTTAACCACGACACAATAAGTTCAAAAGTTTCTAAAGTGGAGCTGGTTACCACCATCAGGAGAACTGCGAACCAGGGCCCTCATCGTCACCAGGAGAGCGATTATACGCTGCCAGTTTCCCGCCAACGGACCGCACCCATCATCACGCTAAGTCACATATTATCTTTTGTTTGTTTTTATATTCATATTTATTTTTCAATCTGTTGCTCTGAGTCATTTAAATGACACATTTCTTTTGTTGTTAATTTCATTTAATAAAATTAGTTTTCATTTTAATATATTTTCGGGGACCTCGTTTTCAGTAATGGATTTTACTTTTGTGTATATTTGTTATCATTAATTGTAATATCATTCGTACTTTTTTCCTTTCTTTCGTAATAAAACCTGTTATTATTTTGAAATCAATTCTTTTATTTATTGCGCCGTGTAGTATAAAAAAAAAAGCTCGTTAAATGTTTAAAAACAAGCGTTTTATTACACTTTCTACAATTTCTTTTAGTTTGCAATCAACCCCGTCGTAATTTGACAACCACCGTGCGGCTAGCGCCGTTGCAACATCACTTATTGTTTACGTATATAAACTTTTATTAAAGTATTGTTTCTTTTGTTCTTTTTCGAAAAGAACATTTATTACCATTACAATTATCTACATTACATCGATAGAATAAATGTTTTCTATAGCATCAAAATTTAAAGCTTTAATTTGAGAAATGCTTTCAGTAGTCAACATCGCACAGTATATTTATCAATCTATTCTAATCTTAATGGTAATTAAATGGCGCCTGGATATCTAAATAGTTGTAATTAATCAAAATGCCATGTACCAGTGGTACGCATATTGTTGTGATAGTTACGTGATAACGCTTTATACCAGCAACGTTTGTTGTTTATACCATTAATCCTCATTATTTTGGTCTGTGTTTGCAGTAATTGTTTTGTTCCAAAATGTATGTATTTACATTTTGCCGTAATAATAGCTAACGTGTAAGTATATCACATTAATTTTTAAATTTAGGTATAGTTTTAGTACAGTGCATCATTTTATAGTACGTTTATTTCTGTTTAAAAGTAGGGCAATAAGTTATTTAATGTATTTGAAATGAATTTGGACAAATGATGTATTTCTTCGTTTTTAGAATGGGTAAAAAAGTAAGTAAGTAAAAAATTCCAAATATGAGTGACGAATCCGAAGTGGATGAAAACTAACGCAGTAGTTTCATTTATTTAGGACAAATTACCTACCTATTCCGAAGTATGCAATTTAATCGTGTAAAAGTTTATGCTAAAACCTAACGTGCGAAAAAGGGTTTCCGAGTAAACTTTTGATAAAGAGGGGATGGATCCGATGCAGCAAGACAAATATGTGACAAACAAGAGAAGAGAAAATACAAATAAAGTAATTTACAAGGGAATAAAGCAGTAATATTTTAGATAAAAGCTATTCACTTATTTTGAATAAGCAACCACTTTCTTGAATTTAGTAATGTTTTCAAACGGCGACTTTCTTGGTTATAGAAAGCTCTCTTGCGTATATATAAAAGCGCCGCTTACGTCTTCCAAGTAATTGTTACGTGCTTCCAGTAACCCTTTTCCTATGTGTATGTCACGTTAATAGTATGAGCAAATAGTCTTTTACGCAAAAATCATCAATCGGCGCTATCATTTTCTAATCTCCAAGAATTGTGACCGTCACTTTCCCAATATACAAAATTACGTTTGGATGATACATATATACTAGTTTAAATCAAACGAAAACAGATTTAATTGAACAGTTATGAGAAAAATATGTTTGGAACGGTTCCTTAAAGACATTGTTTAAAAAATAGAATACTTTGGGTGTTTAACCTACGTAAAGGTTTACGGATATGCTACCGAATGTATAAATAAAATTCCTTGAATAAAATTAGGTCTATGTTTTGGAGAATTTGGGTAAAGAGAATGGTTAAAAATAACTATAGCAATTGTTTAGTACAACGGGACAGCGTTTAAAAACAAATCCAGCTTTGCAAGACCTTTTAGAAGTTCTTAAACCAAGTAGATTCTTCGCAAGTTAATTGGTTGCTTTTAATAACGGTTAAATGCATTTTTATGTACCTAATTTAAAATAAAATCTGTATTACTTAAACTATAGGAAAGCTGTATTTTTTTTTCATAATTATACCTTTACTTCCTACATTTCTCATCTAAATACGTTATAACAAATTTGGGTCTGCTGTATAAATTAGGGCTACTATGTCGTTTGCTAGACCTTCCTTATATTTCCCATTTATCATTCTTTGGCCACCGCTGTATACCTTGCAGGGATTTGTAAAGGGTTTGTTCCAAAAGTGCTAGCAATGCAGAATTGCTTTGGGTAGGCTGTGGAATTAGTGCTATCAAATATCCAGTACGTTGACGACGAAGACCTTTTGGTTATTACGGAACTTCAAAACACTACCCGGCTGCTACATATTACAGACTAGTATCCTAGTTTCATGTTATGAAGGTTTAATAAATTAGTTGACCTCTAGCAATATCGGAGGATGCTGTGAGGTAGTCGTGAATGGCGTAAAATGATCATACGAAACGTTATCTAAGGCAGTATGTATGAATTTAGAGTCTTAGAATTTACTGCTATGCTTTTGTTAATTAGGATGTCTTTTATTTGAAAAAGATTTTACTATTGTATTTTTTTTATTAACTTACGTTGTTTAATTCTTTAGAAATATGACGCAGGTAGCATATTTATATATAATTAAGTTTGTGATAAGTTTTGTATTCGGCTTTTGTGTGGAACTTGAGATTTACTTAAATTAATGTTGCTTCAATGATTACAGAGATCGACAATATCGGAATAGGCAGATCTGATTCTAGTAGTGCACACGCAAATATTTAATTTTAAGTAAGAAGCTACTAACAAACGTCACTGCACTGCTAGTAACAAAATAATAAATTATACTCAGTAAACCCTTTCATATCATTGATGAAAATTTGCTTTAAACGTTCGTACATACAGTATTGGCTATAATCTATGTAACTATTTTTTTCAATAGATTGCTTCAACTAACCAAAAACTTAATCGAAACGTCCACCAAGATTAAGGTTTTAATGATTGAAGTTCAGTTAGACATTCAAGGAAATGAAGAACAGGAAAAAATTAGAAAGAAAGTTTAAGAAGGAGAAGGAAAAAAGAAAAAAAATTAAGGAAAAAGGAAAACATAGAACAAGAGAAATAAAAAGAAGAAAGAGAAGGAAAAGGAGAAGAAGAAGGAAAAAACCGAAAAAGAAAAGGAAGAGGAAAAGGCGGAGCAAAAGGAAACAGAGAAGAAGAACAATGAAAGGAAAAGTTGTAAGAAGAACAATGGAAGTGAGATATAAAAAGAAGAAGAAGAAATAGCAAAAAAGAGAAGGGAGAGGAAGATGAAGAGAAGAAAAAGAAATTAAAGAAGAAGCGGAAGAAGAAGGAAGGACACGTGGGAAAAAAAGAAAAAGTAACAAGGAGAAGAAAAAGAAAAAGGAGAAAACGGAGAAGAAGAAGACGAAGGAGGGAAAAGAGAAGAAGAGGAGGAAAGAGAAGACCGAGAAGCAGGGAGAGAACCGTTAAAACAAATCATCATTGGTAAAGATATGATTAAAACTAATTTTGCTCCACATTGTATATTCTCCTTTTTATACCAAAAATATGTACGTATTCCAAAGATTAGTATACAAGGTGTTCAGTTTGAACTGTATCATATGGGTAACTTTTCTATTTATAAAGATACAAGGATGGTTAAATTACAAAACATTTGAATTTTTTATCCTGGATTCAGAATCTCGTAACAAAAAAACGGTTGACTCAATTCACCGGAAATATCCCCAATAGCTTGTATATTTTTGCATTTTCGGGTCAGTCTGTATCTGAATGCGTCATTTTAGAAAACAAATACTTCCACTTCTTTTTTTAAAAGAGCCGGTTAAAAGTCTCATGACAGCGACGTATTTGTTTGCAAAATTGATTGTTAAATAACGATGGCTAAATTTTCAAAAAGCAAGAAACGACATTTTAAGAAAAAAATGTTGAACAATACCTTTAGATTACCTATCCGTTGCATTTCCTATCGTGATCATTTATATATTATAATTTATGCTTTTTAATACGGTAAAAATAAGGGAAAGTATTTGTTCTTTAAAATGATCAGAACGACTCGTAAAGTCCATAATATTTTTCACTCAATATAATTGCTGACGCGGCTATATGTAACATTAAGATTGTTACGATTATTTTTAAAAGTAATCAAGTAAAGAAGGAAAGCAATTAAAACAGGAGTAATCTTTTTCCAAAGAGTTATGAAGGAGAACCCCTAAACGCTACTATACGTTCAACTAATCGAAATTTCAATCGAGACAGCTTGTGATTCATCAAATTTTGTTAGTCGCACGGTTCTAAACAGCAAAGTAAGAAGCAATTCAATTTTCGGCGAGAAATAACTGCGGATGACTGTTATTAAATTGTAGCAGTTTTGTTGGTTTAAGAGAAAGAACCAAAAAGGAAGAATTAAAGCAAAATAAGCAGTTGAACAATTGTAGGATCAATTAAATTCTTATTAGAACAGGTAAGGAACAATAATTACATATTTTTTTTAAAGATAATTGGAATTGTTATTTTGATTCGTAGGTTCGCATTTCGGTAGAATTTTCAATAAATAAAAAATTTGAAACAAGCAATAATTAAAAAACCAACTATTGTGCTCTTTTTCTAAAGAACTATTTTTGTTAGTCGAATGGGTGTAACAGCAAACATTTTGAAAATATTTACAAAAAGTTAAATATAACAAGAAAGCTGACAGGTGCTTTGCTAAACAAACAGAGAGAACGGCTGCAAAAATACCTGATCTTAATTTTAGGAAATTAATAAACACGATGTGGATGGATATTTTTTTTTCAAATCGCAAAAAGGATTGTTACTGGCAATATCGCATAATTTAATTTGAAAAAAATTAAATCATATTTTAAGTACGCATACTAAAACTTATTAATAGAGGCAGACATAAATGCCTCACTTGAATATGAATAATTATAAAGTGTTACTACTTAAGTTAATTAGTATACACATCATATTAGATAATACAGAAAGTCAATTAGTTTTTTAACAGAACACTTTGTTAAACACGAAGAGGAATTTATCAATAGCGTTCTCTTTTTTTTCTTTATATACCATAAAACTATTCTGCGTGCACCACATTTAATTACAGGACGCATCTAAAAATAATTATAACAAATGCTTTAGGTTAATATTAATACTCCATGCTAAATATAAAAATCATTAAAATTAATTCTTTTCTGCTGTTGGTTTCAATAGAAACTGTTATTATTATATTCGTCCATGTTGATTTTGGAAAAGTACTCGATTCAAAGGTATATTCGGAAAATCAAAATAAGTAAAAGAAGGCAATATGATTTCACCTAAAAAATTTTCTGGGTTACTTAGCGCTGGCAATTTTGCGTTCATTTTTTTGGTTCAGTTAAATTTGCAATACTTTGTGGCTTTTTCATCAACTGTTTTCTTCTAAACCATAAAAAGCCACAAGTTTTGTTTCCTGTTGACAGATAAAGCTTAGCTCTATCAGAGCGATTTAAAAATGATTGTCATTATTTCACCGAAAAAATGAGACACAACTCTGATGTTTCTTGTTACATTTATGATAAATAAGAGAAAATAAAAAATATATAACAAATTTCGAAAAACAGGCGTATCAGGAGTATTATGGGCGTCAAGTTGGCCAACAAAACAAGGTACGGGTACCTCGTTAAGTTTGCTGTAAAACTTGTCTAGAATCATTTCGCAATTGGACAACAGGTAAACAAAAAGGACTTAATTTTGCCGTACCTATGGTGTGGAGTACATTTGGGTGATTACTACTATTAATAGAGGGTGTAAGAAACGCAAATGGGATAAATTAAATATTGAATCTGCAAAGCAACCAAATGTTAAATTCGTTCAGTGCAAGCGACAGTTCAGATGGAAGTGAGTTTGAAGGAAGTTGCTCTACTCCTCAAAAATTTTCTCAGGGCGAACGAAGTGATTTAAATTGTGACTTGAATTCATCGAAAAAAAGGCGCTGAGCTTTTAACATCCAGGTTTCAAGAAAAACGCTGCCTTGAATCGAATATTACTATAACATCTTATCAAACCAGAGAGTAAGCAATATTGCCGTTCTTTAGCCAAGATAAGGACCTTGTATATTGTAGCAATATTTCCGAACTTCTCCTAATGTTGGGCTTACTAGAATATAGTCCAGAAGTCTGGGGACTTTTTCTAGATAATTTTAAAAGGAGTTTGTAATGTGTATTACTACGCAATGGAAATAACTTTGCGTCGATTCCAGTCGGTCATTCAACAAACTTTAAGGAAGAGTATGGCAATATTAAATTGATTTTAGAAAAATGTCTTATGTATGCCTGAAGTCGAATCTGAGGTCTGGTTATGTATCGGTTATATTAAATTTTTTTAGGTAATCACAATACTGAAAACTATGCCGAACTAGTCCACAATATGTTAAAGAATTTGAAAAAATTGGGAGCGCATATAAGTACTGAAGCTCCTTTACTTACACAACCATTTAGACAAATTCTCTTCCACTTTAGAGGAATACAATGAGGAATAGGGTGAACGGTTTCATCCAGATGCCCGTGTAATGGAAAAATGGAAGACGGAACATGATCATTGTCCACAAAAAAATTCTTACAAAACGCAGTTTTCATAACTTTTAATACTTTCTATGCAATATATCCTGCGTTTATTTCCAAAACTCAGAAATTGCTATTTATTTTTCTTCCACTTTTTCTCTATAATTACTTAAGAGCGAAGAAAAATAGTATCACATCCATGATCAAGAGCACCATGTTATTTAAGAACCACCCCTACATTTCTGGTGTTTCAACCATTATAGAAGCACTTACATTGTTTATTTCTTATGATACCCTTGAAATAATGAAATAATAATATTAGTTAAAGTTAGATATTTTAGTTTAGTAATTTGACCTTAGTTAACCCAATACATCTTTCTTTTTTGGCGAATAGAATCAAACAATGCAACATATATTTATTCATGAACATCGACGTCGCTTTCCAGCTCGAACAATTCCAAATAAAGAACGTTTCCAAGTGCAAGAACAATTTCTGAAAGAGAACGTGGCTTATTGTTAGATGTAGGATTTCAGGCAAGATAGCTACATGGTTATGGCAAACGAGAATCCGGACAATAGTACGAGACGTCTTGCAACTCAATTTCAGACACGCAGTCACTTGGAAATTGCTCAATGAAAATGCTTCGCGTTCTCTTCACGTTCAATCTGTTCAAAGTCTTCATGAAGTTGATCATGCAAGGTGGGAACTTTACAATTGGATACGTTAAAATGGAAAACGATAGAAATACATTTTATTGAGTGATGAATGACAATTCATTCACCATAACGGGTATCAATAATTATAAATTTCAGATGTATGTGTGTCGAGAAAAATGTTCTGACGTAGAAAACGGGGATCTGTTTGGCTTTTATTTGAAAACAACGGTCACCAAGTAAACTATTTCAATAAAACCTATTTCAATAAATTAATTGAATAAAATTCAAACAAATGATTTAAATGTATATTTGCATTTTCTCCTTTTTACATCGATATGTATCCAGCAATATTTATCGAATTTTATAATCCATATTTTATTATACACTGACAGCTGGATTATGAACTTTTATCACATTATATGATTTTATTATGAATAATGCAAATAAGCGATAAACGGACTATGTGAACTTACTAGGGATAATGTGCTGAATATATAAATTTATTTTAATAAAAATGTGCATTTGCTGAATTTAGATATCTACAATATTTTTTTAGATACCGTTATAATAATAAGCGGTACTTTTTTGGAGCAATCCCTATTAAGAACATTTAATTTTATAATAAGCTACATATCCATGCAATAAAATGTTGATATAAGCAATGAACAAAAAAAAATACAATCGTCAAAAAATATATGTAAAATCACCGTCGTTACCGGTATTAAGCCTTTTTCATTCCGTTTTCGATTCTGTAGTGGCTTATATAGCCCCTTGCTGCATTTTCTCTATCTTCAGGGTTCTATTAGATACCTACATCTCCAGTCAACAATAATTCCAGGAAAACGCCAATGTTACTCATTCTCTTCGCTTCATATTTTTCCGGTCCTTAATGTCCATCTTTAATATAACTTTTTTCTGCAAACACGTACAGAATAAATTCTGCTTTTATAATAATTCCACAATTTAAATATCATTTTGTAATAAGCTCTCAAGTCCGGTAGTGAATGTCGGTTGCAGATCTTAATGTCAGCTTGTTAGACGTTAAACCGCGAATTCTACTGGCATACTACATGTATACTATATGGCTTTTTAAGGAAAAGAAATGTAGTTGATCGTAAATTAAATGGTAAGGATGTAAAGTGATGTATAAGTGAAATGTGTATTGTAGTTGAGTATGATTAAGATTTAACAAAAGCTATCGGGATCAATTGAGAATTCAAGAAAACCCGAACTAAAGAGAACTAATAAACAGGTTTCTCGGTCGGTGGATAGGATGGAGCGCCTCTATAGGATGGTCACTCCGATCGCTTTTATAGGGGCACATTCAAAATATCAAAACGAAGCCGGTGTCTTTAAAAAATCCAAGAAGTTTCACAAGCACGCTGTGCCAGAAATTTTATATAATGTACGTCCTGGGTTTGAACAACGCAGTTGGAGGAGACCAATTCCGATAATCTCTAAAATAATCAAATCATTTAATAGATTTTCGTGATTTTCTTAGTATTTCCCACATAACTAAATATCCTAAAAAAATCTCGTCTCGGTAAGGAATCGAATCTGACATCTCCCGTTTGCTGGACGGTGCTAACCACTACACCACGAGGACCTTTTTCTCCTTTTTTAGTGTGGTGACGGCCCAATGGGGTGTATAAGCTTGTTATAACCTCAGGAACCTTTTCGTGTGTAAACTGTGTGTGTAAAAGTGTTCCATGGTCTTGCTACTAACACCCCCAAAGGGTGAAGCGCAATTAATTATACCCCAACCGCGAATAGTGATTCGGGAGTGTACCGGGCCCACTAAGAACATTTTTTGATCCTAGCGGGACTCGAACGCACAGCGCCTAACTCTGCTCGGTCAAGCGCAGGTCCTCTTACCACTGGGCCACCGAGCCGTAACATACTAAGTTCATTAATTAAATTATTTTGGCGTCCGCCGGTGAATTATGAAAATCCGTGATTTCCTTTGCTATTTCCGACATAATAAAGAAAATCTCGTGCCGGTAAGGAATCGAACCTAACGTCCATCGTTTACCGGACAGGCCTGCTACCTAGTACACCATCTGGTTCTTTTGCAGATCAATAATAAGTAGGTGTTAAAAAGTGAACGGTTCTGGCATAAGCTTCCTGTGGTATAGTGGGTAGCACGCCTGTTTCGTTCTCCTCTTGATAAAGTTGACCCAACATAGAAAAATTACGAAAAGCATTTTTTTTCGATTCAGCGTGTTACGTTTTTCCTATGACACTATACTATTTAAGCGAAATTTAATATTCCTCGGAAGTTTTGTAGTTACATTATCTAAATATTTTCTTACAATTACCATTATTGTACAGGATATTAATTCTGTTTTATTTTTTTTGTGTACTCCATATACTATGTTGGCATGTGTTTCACCTGCTTTCAGTTTAATGCAAAACCACATATTCACAAATTGTTAATGCGATTTTACGAAATTTTCCGTACATAAAATGGTTCTGTTCAGAAGTTTATTTTTAGAGCTTCCGGAGTGCTTGCTTTTAGGTTTTCGTAAATAATTTCAAAGGTTACATGCCATTTATGTATTTTCTCAGATTTTGTTGCCGCAGTAAAGATTTCCTTCCAGTTCGCAATAATTAATTCATGCTTTACAACTTATATTTGCATTTCAACTCTTGGATAGTGTCTTTTCGCTCATACTAAATTAGTACAATGCCTTGAGGTGTTGCAGTTATTTTGAATTGTTTATTTAAAACATATTACAATGGAAGGTAAGAATTCTTTTTATTTATGGTATCAATCCAAAGTATTGCCATTCCAAAATCTTCGACCTTCGCAATAAGACGAATTATATCGACAATAAAATTATAATTGGATTCTAATACAAATATTTAAAATTTCCGATACGCAGATTTTACAAATGTTTCACTATCTGTCTTTGTTTTTTTTTTGTATTCGCAATTGTTATTAGAAATAAAAATAGTAGAGTGAATAACGTTGTATTAGCTACATAATCAAAGGTTTATTTTTGTTCGGTTAAACATTATACGTATAAAATTTTATTGTTGGCGAAGAATAAACCTAGTGCGTTAGTTAAAGATACCTTAATCGTGTACATAATCCCGATTTTATGAACAATTTCGACTTCTTACCACATACAATATTCGCATAAATGCGCCAATTGTGTTCAACCGCATCATTGTTTTATGCGCAAGACTCTAAATCCAATTTCGAACATGCACAGATTTTAACAGCAGACATTGATACCTTTACGATAACGGAGGCCGTGGCTGTAAAAAGGCAAATTACTGATATGCAGCGATGTAGTTATATATACAATGTAAATAACAATAGAAGCATGTATATTATCTTATTGCTTCGGTACTATTGCTAGACGAGAGACATTAATAATTAACAAATAAACTAAACGCAATTGTTTCATTTAGCTGTTTATTTTCTTTATGATCAATAGTTGAATGTCGTAAAGTCGCTACTTGAAAACATTTAAACAGACGTATGTAGATAATACAAGGGCGAAGCTAATATTATTGAGAGCAAATAAAAACGGTTAATATATTTTAGAAAGTAATTCCCTTCAGCAATAATACACTTAACAGCCAATCAATCTTCTTTTCAAATACGTGTAAAATACTGACGAGCGGCCGTCTCAACTTCCTCCTCAGACGAAAATCTCGTACCTCGTAAGTGTCTTTTTAAGCATAAAACGGCCAAAAGTCGCCCACTACTAAATCAAGTGAATACGATGGATGTTCTGTTGCTTTTATATGCTTTTTAGCCAAAAATCGGATCGTGAGAGCTGCGGTCTAGGACGATGTGTTATCGTGATACAAAATAATGTACGTTTTGTGACTATTTTTCAAAAGAATTAAAGTTTCATGGAAAATTCTCTCTCGTTCTGGTTCTTGGAAATCAGAAAGCTAATGCAACACAGAACTCCTGACATTTGTTTTAGTGCAGGTGATTGAGTAAAATTGTTTTGACAACTGAGAATCTAATTTTGAGTTGATCCTGTATTACAGCATGCTTGGCTCTATTCTCCTTTCAATGATTTTCTTTACAGCAGCAATATTTCTTCGGTAATGGCTGTATGAAAACGCACTGTTCCTTTCTGATGCTAAACAGAACTTCTTTTATGTTCAAAGTTTTTGTACGATCGGTGAATTGTAGCCAATGAATTTATTTTTTGAATTCAAACTTTCCTTACATTCATAAGCGCTTAAACCCTCTTTAAAGTTATAATAAATCATGCTCTCTAGTTAAATATTTTTTTTTTTCGTTTATGTTAGTACTTTAAACAATTAAAAACTTCCAGTTGTAATAATTTTATTGTTACGAGGTCTGTTTACTTTAAACAGCGGTGTATATGCACCAATGTTTATTTTAGTTTGTTGCAATATCCTTATTTTTTTTTGTTGCATATGATTTTTACGCGTATGTTCCACCGAATAAATTTTGCCCCCCTAGCTTCTGTTTTGCTGGTTATTTTGTACTTTCATGTACATTGAATTATCCCTGATTGTTATGACGGAGCCTCATCAGATGGAATAAAGTAATTACTGAAGAAGAATTTGAAGGACTATTTTGAAGTGCCCGTGTGATGAGAAGAGACGTCGTGACGCATCTTGTCCGGGATCAATCCAAATTTACCTCTTATTTCTCATTATTGTTAACATGATGATGATGATATGAGGATGATGATGATGATTATTATTATTATTATTATATCATTGCTTTTAAAAGGAATAAATTTGTTATACATTTCTACAAATTAGGAGGAGGTGCAACAAAGTTTTTTTGGTAGCTTTTTTCTAAAATAAACTCCTAGTGCCCTCTTCAATAATTTACATTTGTATGAACTTTGGTGGACCTCTGCCATACCTTTAATCCTGCTCTAGCTGGAAGCACTAAGTATACTATTAAGGTTATATGGTTTAAACTAACGCGAATGCAACGGTGTAGTTTTTTATTTGTAATAGTATTGGCTTGACCCTCATAAATATAACGGTGGTTCTGAATCACATTTCCAAAAAAGAAAACACTATTTTTTACACAATCAGACCTGAAATAATAATAAACGTATTTTCCACAAATGTCTAAAAAATGCAGACTCCTAGATAGTGTCTCAAGCTTCTTGTTTTCAATATCTTCATCTACGGAAAGACGAATTGTGTTTCTAAAAATAATTTAATTAAAAACAAACATGCAGAAAACTATACCCAAACCTTGCCGTTGTTTTTTTTCGTATACTGCAAAATTTTATTTTAAGATGGTGTTTGATGATTCAATTTTTCAACACAAATGTAGTTCAATGTTATAATGCTCTTAAAAACGATATTCAACTCCATGAATCTTGCTTTGTAGTCGTATTAATACACAGTTTTCTTTTTTAAACTTAATTCCATAGTGCGTGATTTAGAAGAGACAATGGGAATTTAAGCATTGATAATTGGCTGAAAAATTAAGACTCATCATCTATCATTCACTGCCAAATTTGTTAGCAAGCAATTTTTCACAGTTTGGTTTTTTCATAAAAGATGGTGTTTGCTATCCTTATAACTACTGACAAGTAGTTCTTTTCGACAAAACAAGAGAGCTAAGTTTCTAAAAGTCCAAACAAGAATTTTTCGAGAGAAATGAAAGGTGGAACAAAGTCCAGCAGTAAAGCGTAAGTTTCAACGGTTGCTTTCCATTGAAGCACACACAAATCTTCAATCAAGAAAATCGCTACCGGTTTCGTGAATTACACATATTCAGGTAAAGCTACAAAATAACTATCAGCGAGTGAACATTGTGCGCTGAATTTGATGAATAGGATTTTATTTTTATTTTAAATATGGAGTATACTTGCTAATATGTTGAAATTAAAATTGTAATACTTGCAAAATCAATCAATACAAAATTGCCATAGAATTTAAATTGCATTAAGCTAATTACATTAAATTTATTCAGCTTAATATATATAACAAGAAACTTGTGAAGAAAAAATCTCGGGTCTTCATATTACTTGACACAATAAATCAACTGATTACTTTATTACCGTTTATCGTATGCAGAGATGGAGTTTTCGGGAAATAACGGTAAAACAGATATAATTAAAAACATAAAAAATATTGTGATTTATATTTGAAGAAATATAGATAATAAATATTTCTTTGAAATAAGGAATTTTTTCTATCTGTCTACAACGGACACAAATATCAGAAAAACCGTAACCGACGAGTTTAGGTTGTAGCTATATAATCTAACACAAGCGTTTACTGTAAAAGTTATCTTCTTTCTTCGTATATCCTATTGCTGATAAATTGATTCTCAACGCTGTCAGTAGCCATAATTAAATGCACGTATACATTTTAACGTCACACGAAGCGCGTAATTTTACATCAAGGATCTCATATTTTTAAGGGAAACTATCAACAGAACGAAATATTGATGAGCATTTTATAAATAGGTATTCCGAACGCTCCTTGCTGTTGATCAAGTTAAGAATGCGAGTAGTTTAATATCTTCCCTTGTGAACAAAGGATGCAGTTTGAAATTTGCAATAGCATTTTGAGGATACACAGACGAAAACGTGTTTTTTTCGCGGTAATGGTACTTGTAAATGTCCTTACTTTTACAACTATCATTTAGCTGAACAATATTTAAATATTAATGAAAGACAAAATTGAAAACAGGGAACTGCTATTCTTACTTCAAGTTTGTAATTGATGAGAATCAATCATCAAGTTACGAACACAAGAAAGGCAGAATTGTTTCCTTAAGTCTTATCTGAATCTGTGTATATGGTATTTGTATAAAATACGTTGAAAATTCAGGGGAAAAATTGCTAGTGGTAATATAATTATTTATTGGCAAAGAAAGAAGGGACAAAATTTGCCGTTAAGGTGGAATGTCGATCAAGCGATTGCAGCGGCTCCATCCGCGCAGCTGTAGACGCGCGACTTTGCAATAGCCAGTAGTTCACGTTGAAATATATGAACGCGGTGTCAACAACGCGGCGACGGATTCATTTACAACAACTTGGTTCTACAAACGTTGCAGTCGCCTATTTGTTACTCCATCTTTAGACTGCCACAAAGCTCTACGTAAAGTCTCTGAAATAAACAATATCAACGTAAAATGGCTAAAAGGTCATACCACATCTATCGGCGCTCCATGAAAGAATTTCCCTATCGCACTGCGCGAACTTACTCTTTATCTAAACAAAACGGACAGCATTAAGGTACTTGACACCGTCCAGAAGCGGTCCTCGTGTATGATTGTGGGGATTCTGATTGTAAAAGGAGCTCTTTGAGAATTAACCAGAGACCTGTTATTTGCGCATTATCAAGCCCAGATTAGACAGCAGACTTCTTCTGGCTTCGTAAGTATTCAGCTCTGGTGTATATAAAAAGAACTACAGGGAGTGGAGAGACAATATCTTGACTTATTTCGAGTCAGGTAAGTTGGTTAATGCTCTATAAAAGTCTCGAGAACAGAGAAGAACAACACACACAATAGCTTAACTACACTACGACTTATCATCCAAATTTCAATATATTATATATACAGCTATCTTTTTCTTAACTCGCAAACACCACGGTTATTGAATTCTTTTACTGTACCTTATTACGGTATCAGGCCGCCACAAATCAATCAACAGTGATTGGATACTTCACAAGGGCTTAAATTAGATCTAAATTGAAGAAATTTCAATAAGAACGAAAGAGATTTCACAATAACAAGTAGTACAGCCGAATAAAAAAAATTACCAATCAAGTAAATTAAATTCTTCCTCAACGTAATAAAAACTTTCTCTTCAGAAAAAAGATTCCGAATATTCTCAATCTATCAGTCAATAAGGAGAACACAAACAACAAAGATTACATTCCTTTCTTTCTCGTTAAAAAGCAGTTTGCACGTAATATTCGGCGTAAGAAAAATAAAAGACTTTGCTCGCATCCCTCCAGCTGTACAGAGGCGACTTCGCTGCTTCGAGATTAATTTCTCAAATTTCGGCAAGCCAGCGCAGAAAAATTTAATTTTAGTAAGTGATGATACAACTTTTTGCATATTTCTCATTAGCTTTATGCTAGAAAGACAATTTAGGTGTTAGCCTGAGGTCATCAAAAATGGAAAAATATCCTTCTCACTTAACGTACCACGCAGAACAACATTAAATTTAATTAGATTCTAATCAATTACAATCTAAGTCGTTTAGAAATGAAACAGGTTAATGGAAAGTAGAGAGGAATGGAAGAAAATATGTATTAGTAAGGAAGTAACAAGAGATAGCTTTATAAATATTTTTATAGATTAGTCAGAGTTTGAAGGGGTGGTACATATTTCGATCTCATTATCAATGCTGTCTTAACTTTTTAACAAGAAAAGTGCTTGGTCAACCGAAGCGTTGATTAAATACATGTTAAATGAGTTCATTACTTCCAGAACTTATTATTTTTATACAATTAGAATAAATAAACTTCTCAGTTGGCAAAACTGTAATAGGGGCCTATACAATCGGAAGTATCATATTAGAGAGAAAGTATGATGTTGGCGAAGCAATAACAAAACTCTTCCATTGTTAATTGGCTTTTTATCTGGTAGATTTCCTAGGTCCCCTGTCTCTAACAAAAAATACTCCTTCAGTACCGTTCAATTGTCGCTTATAGAATTCATATTTTTCGGTCCAAATGATTTTCAATACTGTGGAATAAATGATAATTATGGTGTTTAGGGCATTGTTTGTTGAAAGTCCTCCAACCTTTCTAACGTAATTCTAGCAATATGAGACCGAGCGTTGTTTCAGTGTAAGAACGAGAAGAAGGGATGGCTTAAGTCGCTCAATCTGTTTGTAGAAGATCTCTTTTGTTGTCGTTTAGTCCGGATTTAAAAGTGCACTAAACCTTTCATAACCCACTAAACAAATAATAGCACCTTTTGTGGATTGAGACATTTTGAGCCTAGAATACCGGTGTTTCGCCGTTCCCTGCCCATTGTCTTCCGCAATTTTTAAAGGAAACCTATTTCTCTTGTCATCAGTCACTGTTCGGATCATAAAAAACTTATACCTGAAGCGTGACCGCAAAGATAACCGCACACGCGCATTTACTCAATTTGCTGACTTTCCCGATAGCACACAATTGTCGATTAGTAGCGGAATTCCCCCTTCCTTCAGTTACGATGGAATTTTTTTGTCGCACCAGGGCAAGCTCTATAGATGTTCCAGAACGAGCCTCATCTTCCAGTTTTTTGAAAGTCCTAAGAACCAGACTCTGGCTACTCTCACTTTCTGTTGCTTTTATACTTTCTTTATTTATTGAATTCACAAAGAAAAATATACCGAATATGAATTCTTCAAAACTTGCACTAAGAATAACGATAAATTTACTTCCTGCTCTCATAGCAAGTGTATTCCCCTCCGACTTTTAGTTCAGATAATTGAAAAAACTGCATTATTTATAAGCTTAAAAAAATTACATGCGTCGTAGGACCGTCACCATACGTAAAAAATACTTGTGGTTTCTAAGGTATTCCTTGTATTAACTAGTTATTTTGCTACTCCTCAATATCACATTCCACAAAGAACTACATAATCATCGAGGAGCAACCAAGATCTTGATAGTGTAGTTACAATAAAATTAAATTGAAAAGAAAATGAGATACTATGACAGCTCGCGGAACGAATTGATATTTTCTTTGGGAGCCAAATAACATAAATTGCAACACGAGATGTTCTAGCTATTACTTTGAGATTCTTACACGTTAATAAATGATCAAGTGATCTAATCAGCAATGCGAGAAAGCTTTCGGTATTCGATTGAATGAACAGGAATGAAATTTGAATTAGTTCTGCTACGGAATCGCGTGGTTTCTATTACGGTTGCATTCGTTATTTGTCATTGCTGTCGGATTAAATTAAACTGTGCGCGAAGTCGTTTGTCCAAATTTTTCTGGCGCGTACGTGCTAGGGCGGACGTATTCGCAACGGCTAGATAAGAGAAAACGGCATTATGTTATATTGCGCTTGCACGCTACGCAAGATTAATTATACCCATATTTTTTTTAGAAAAGTGGATATGTATAACGAGCATGGAATATGGTTCTTCTTAACTTTATTTGTTTTAGCCTTTGAAATGATAATGTTTTGGTTTTGGTTGGATGCATTTTTTCTGTTATGATTAAAATTTTTATCTCTTCCAGCTATCCAGCAAAACCTTAGTTTGCTTATGCTCTAGTGAACAGCTTATCTTATTCGTTACTATCATATTTTAAACACAGGCATCTAAATGCGAGTCAAGAATCCGAATTTTGTAGGGTATTCTAATATCAAGTGTGATCTATAGAAGAGTCGTCTGAAATGATATTAACAGATGAGTTGGAAACTAAGACAAAACAAGGCCTGAAGCTGGAAAGATACGCCAGTATGAAGTGAAGTGAAAGCTCTCATATTAACTTCGCCAAGACAGCAAAAATAATTAAATTGTCAGCGCAAGTAATGTGAAAATATCGGTAGCTTTATTGATGAAACAAACATAATTTAGCACTGCATGGATTGTTGCAGCGTTCCTTTCCACGCTTTCTTCTCTTCATTTTCTATGCCAAGGTTCGCTTACTCGACTTATATTATATGATGCTTTTTCAGGAGGCAGTGTACAGTTACTAAGCCGATAATTGTCGTGACTTGTTTTTTACTGGGGCTAATTAGATTAATAGAAAACTTTCTTCACATGTTCTTTATCTAACCAAGACCCAATCTTCCTTCACTACGACTATATTCCGTTTCATTTAAAGACCTAATGAAGTCATCCACGACTCAAACTAAACATTGGTTACAATACTGCCTCTGGGAGTATCCTCTAATAGTCTTTATGGTGATGCTTTCGTCAAACAAGTGGATTTGAACTTATCTGTTTCTTAGCAGTCAACCCATCTGCTCGTTGTATAGTTTATAGCAGAGCATTAAATTAATTTAATACGTATTAAATCATTTCGTTAGCGCACTATCCTCTAACAAAATAATTTGTTTGTTGTGCAAATTTTTGTAGGAAATCGTTGTAATCGTTTGCTCAGAATCTTCAGATAGGAAATTACGTCTATTTTCTCTCCAACATATTTTTCCAATCAAAATTAACCTGATAAGTCTCAAAAATACTGTCTGCAATTTACTATAATACGCCGTACGGATATTTGACTCCTATCTACTCATAATCGAAATAAATCTCTGTTCACACTGAGAAATATAAATCTAACTCTGCAATCTGTAACCTAGATATCAAGTCTAGCATTACCGTAAAACTTGCCAAGAAACGATAATGACAACGGCGTAATAGAGTTTAATTTTTCAAATGGCTTCTTGAATTCTGTGGCTTTCTTTTATATTTCTAACTCAACTTCCATTTACAAGCTACTTGGGTACTTATTTCAATGTCATTCCTTATATAAAAAAGCTTTTTCTGAAATGGACCTCATCTAATATCGATTTCATAGAGTAACTTCTGAGCTCTCTAAATATCTGAAGTGACCCTGTTAATTCCACATTGAGAAAAATCGTGTAATTCGACTGCGCTGCTAATACTAGTTCACTAACCGTAATTATACATTAACTTATAGTTATTAAACCCGTGGTACAACCATAAATGAAAACAGTTTGCTGTAAATGTTTTCTGTGCTAATAGTAAGCTACTTGAAATTAATTATTTTTGATCTGCAGTAAAACTCTAATAAGGCGATCCTCTCATTTGCACATTGTGCAGCTCGTAGGAAAGTTTTCCGGTTCGTTCACGCTCGCTCTCAACCATCACCGTTTTCGATTTTGTCTTGATTAACGATGCCCATCGCGCCTTCTGCACTGGTTTCATTGTACATCACAGTTGTGGCTGAATTATCTTGATCACATGTCAAAATGATATGAATTGTTGCAACAACGGCACTTACGGTAGTATTGACTAATAGTATTGGAAACACAACAGCGAAAAATTCAATTTGACGACTCCCAATGAAGGAGTACATACATATTCTATTTTCATTGATGAATGCCATCAGTGGCTGTAATAGGCTGAGATTAAAACTAATAAAATAATATTTTAAGCTGTCGAAGGCATTTGGATTAAAATGAAAATATGTCCTGTCAATATTTTAGATTTAAATATAATTTAATAACAATTCTCTTATTAATATTACTATTATTGTTTTCCTCAATTGCACTTAGTCAAAGTCATCGGAAGAGAACTGGAACTCAACGAGAACGAAAGTCCAAGTAAATTTCTTCTTCCTTATTTATTATGTAAGTTAGTTACTGCACGAGTGCAAAGTTTATGAAATATGTGTCATTCGGTTTTATTAAAATTTAAACAGTAAAAGCATTAAGTTGATAATTATTTCCAGTTCTGTTATAATTAATTTTCCTTTTTCTGTAAGTTAACATTAAATGAATTTTCAGAAATAAATTGAATGTCCTCGTTATGCGAAAATTAGTTTAAATCTGCGTGAAAGAAAGGATGTTTTACACAAGCCAGTTTCAATTATTATGTATTTAAATTAAGCAAAAGTGGTAATATCTCAGAATTATAGTTTTTCATTATGATATTTAATGCAACATTGCGGTAATGATCGTTGTTAATGGTTTGTTATGATTTCTATTTTCCTCTATACTAAAATTTATTGTACATAAGTGAAAAAGTTGACTGCTTTAACCAAACAGGTAGATAACTAAGGTGACTATAATTAACTGAATGATATACATATTCCAACTAAACAGTTTAGTTAGTTTAAGTGATTCACTTTTCTACCACTAGTAGGTATAATAAGTCACCACAAGTAAGCGATTTATTTGCTTTAAATTGCCTATTCTTTTTATTTCATTAGAACAGTTTATTTATCTGTACTTGAAGTTATTAAATATTTAATTAGGACCACTAATCTCTTTTCTCAGTGTAAACACTTTAGTGATTTTCACATGAAAATTTTCATAAGAGCCTAAAGCATAGCGAAATCCTAATGAAAATGAAATTTTAAAACCGAGGGTTCGCAACGTAATTAATGAAACGATAAATGAAAAGGTTAAAATGTTATAACACTGAAAAATTATTTTTACGAGTCGTGCCTGTAACTAATAAAAGCCCTTATTTCATCATCTAATTTTATACAAACATTTAACTTTTCAACTTTTCATACTCCCCATTTTACTTAAATAAGAAAAAATATTAAACTACACGTTATACTTTTGTTTAGTACTGATAAGTTCTTCTTTTCAGAAAAACATTTACAATCAGATTCAATGAACAAAAGCGAAGCAGTATTCAATGTACTCAATGTTGAGTACGCTTTTGTTTGATGTTGAAAATGACAAAAGGAAAATAGTTAAACCAGAGATAACTAGTTTAATGGCCAAGTAACTAGGTTAGAGATGAAACTAACTACAATAGATTAGTGGAAAAGTAAAAAATAACAAGTTGTAGTGGGCTTCGTCGGGAAAAACCCATTGTCATCGACGAGTTATCTTTAGTTTTCCGTTCCTCTCCACAAGAAGCACTTAACAGTAGTAGATGAAATATTGTTTTTAATGTTACTAAAACTCTATCCACACCCACAGCTCGTTAATACTTGCTATAACTTGATAGACTAATGTGAGAGGCGTATTAAGCTTTTAAGTAATTGGAAATTTTTAAAAGTAAGACTTACTTAATTAAAGGCTAGACCCTTATTTGAATTTATTTTATGATATTCTAGACCAACAGAATGTTTGTATTACCAAAAATAGAAACTACTTAAATTAGTCAACCCTCTGCAATCACTACATTTGTTTATTACCACTGCTTCATATTTCCAACTTCTACGTATACAGGGTAAGTCAACGTTTTGGGTAGGTGCATTTATTCTCCAAACAAAAATGTAATTAAAATCTGATGTCTTTTACGCACGTTATACAATGAAAGCAAGCTCACACTAACAACTACATCATTTTTAATTCGAATACATTTCATAAATATAAAAAAAAATCAGTTTTTAACAACTTTTCCACAGATTGTTTTCTTCCTTTATCAAAGACAAATTTTGAGCAAAATCTAGATTCCATGCACAGAGTAAGGAGACAGACTGGTTATACCGCCACGTTTGTAGATTTTGGCTAAATACAGAAAACATAAAACTATTGAAAGAAAGTAACAACTAAAACTTTAATAGCTTTGTACATTTACATGAAAATACGGTGAAAGTTTGGCAAATACGGCCAAGGCCTTAGCAATAAAGAAAAAATGGATGTGTGAAATTTTTTATTTTTTATCTCCTTTAATGTCGGTACACTAGGTAGGCTAACTCATGGAATTTTGCCACGGTGCCGATACAAATATGCACAGGTACGTTGATGAAACAGAATTCTTTTCTTCTTTTCACAGCATTGTTGTAACAATGCAATTTTTCCAACCTTTTCAAGGTAATTAACATGGATTATGCCGCGTACAACCCAAAGCACACATTTTCTTGTTGCCGGTGGCCCACAGAAAACGCACGGTTTGGGCTATTCCTTGATCTGCCGTAATCATGTTTCATTAACAGTTACGAATCGACGCCAAAAATCATTTGGGTTGGACTTTAACATCGTTTATATGTCAATTGAGACGCCCACAGCCTCAGCAATCTCACGCACTTTCAATTTCCGATCACTCATTAACATATCTCGAACTTTTTCAATCATTTCTGATGTGGTAACCTCATTTGAATGACCTGGCTGTTTCTCATCAAAAATGTCCAATATTTTATAGTTGACAACCAAGATGCAGAGCCCCATAAATTGTACTCAGTTCCACTTTTATTCCATCATTCGTTTTTTTTTTTTAAAACAAGTATTTAAACACTGCTCTATAATCGATTTTTTTCATTGTTGTTAAGTCACCAAAGTTGTTCACTTTAAATGTCTGCCATTCACAAACTAACTGATGTATCTGCTTGAGTACTTGAGAGGACTCTTGCCAAATGTTGCTTTTATGAAAAATAGAGTTATTGCAATTCTAGCAGTGCTATCTCTTACCGAGGCCAGGTAATTATCCAACTCTCTCGTAAAATACTAAATAATCATGTTTTTTCATTAAAATTTATGAAAATTAATTCACCTTGTTGTGTACGTTTCGTAAACTCGTAATTTGGGTAAATTTAAGTTCACTTCAATCTGATAGCACGGTGTCACGTCCTCAGTACTAACTATCTAATACAGAGTTGAGTCTTCGACCGACTCCATCATAAAGGAACTTTCCAGTAATTTTAATTTTATCTTTATTTGGAAACTAAATAAACCTTTAACACACTTGTAATTTGCTTCCTTCAGATATGCCTTGTCATTGTATACTTACCTCTTCTTCTAAAGCCAGGTTTACATTTACCTAGAGGTGATTTAATTAATTGAACTAGGTATCGATCAATTTGAAATTTAGTACATTTCAAATTGTATTCGTCAATAACTTGATTAATTTTAAGTTGGTCAATTTTTACAAGCTAAATTAATCATTCCATTGAAAGAAAATTGTCTAGGTCGCTATTAATGAAATGTTGATGTAGCAGATTAAAATTTCTTCTTCTTGTTAGCCATAGTCTAACCCACCACCACCGTTGTCTTTATCGTTTTGTTTTCTGGAAAGTCATCAGCATATGTAGCGGCGTGAAGGATACTGTTGCTGGCAATTTCCGCATTTTATCATTAAACTTACACTACTGATAGAACTGCAAATACAATTACATCCAGAAATTCATGAAAAACGGTCAATTGCAAGTTCTATAAATTGATTAATTTCTTGCAGGATGTAAAATGCCATACTTTGTTTAAATTAACTGATCTTTGGACAAGTATAAAATTAGCTTTACTCTAATAATAACACTCTGTTTTTGTGAGAAAAGAAAAAATACATAATATCATGGCCTTCCTTCTATTAACCAAATCTATTTACTACGCAATTTTTACCAAATTGTCAACAAGTATCTTTCCATTGTTTAACTCTCAAGTCCATCTTTATATCAATATTTGTGGAGAGAAGTTATTGCCGCATTATACAATGCAATTGTGTAATCTTTACTTTTCAACTAGAATGTGTAGATTGAATAAATACAGGTGTAACATTGCGTTTTTTTTTTATTAAATAATTATTTAATTTTTAATCATTCATATGCCCCTTCTTATTTAATATCAATTTGTCTTAGTTTGCAAATATGAAAGACTAGAGACAAAGTACTTCCTACTAGAGCTGTAATTAAATAATTGAAAAAATGTTTAGGGAATCTCGAACAAAATTTCCAGAAGAATAAATATGAAATAAAATTTAGATATATCTTGTGAAAGAAGATATATCTAGATAGAAGTGGCAGGCAATGTTACTTACAATTAATATTAGTCAGACTCGATTTAAATCGTTTACCATACAGTAATGGACTCTGTAAATTTTGTTGTGTACACAATGTAGTGATATAAATCCACAGACAAAATCTTGTTAAATAAATAAAAACGGGTCATATAAATAATATATTTAATAATAAAAATACCTTTCCTAACATGAAAAACATTGAAATCCGACCACAAACTTGCAACCTACACTATTGTTTCTACTTATAAAGTTTGTCAGACAAAGTTGCTTCCTTAATGATTAATAATTACCGATTGTTATTCATATGGTCTCTGTTCAACTTGATGTTTCGTTTGCCGGATTAGTGAGTACTTTCAGATGACTTTGATCATTTTGAAGTTTTACCAGTAAAACATAGTCCGATGTTTGAGGTTCATATATTCGAAATGAGCTATTACATTTTAACACTTCTCAGGTTAGGTTTCAAACACTAATTGGAAAATGTTTTTAAGATATCTTACATCTAGGGGAGGCCGCATCTTACATATAAAAAAATGTTTATAAAGAATTTTCATTAAAAAACAGAAACAACATGAATCAAACATAGCAACGACTTCCATGGCCATTCTTCAGAATTTGGTTGATACAAAAATGTTTCTATGTATTGCTAAAAACTCCACTTTTGTTAAAATAGGAGTATTTGTTTTTTTTCTTTTTTGGAAAGTAATTGTTAAGATGAAATAGGAACAATTAACTTCTCTAAAATATATTAAAATTGTCGATAAAAATAAAAATGAACAACATAAAACAATATAATTATAAGTTTGGTTTCAGTATGCTACCACCAGGAATATAAAACCGATTTTCTTGTCTTTCAGGGAAAAAAGTTTCCCTATTAAAGAATTTGAGTGAATGAACTCCAATGATATTTTTGTTCTACTTGACAATATATCCAGTGTTCCAGAGTTAAATGTCGATGAAAGCGGCGTAGAAGATGAATTTCAACGATATAAATATGTTATGTTCAATATAGAACCAATGTTCATTATATTTGATGATTCTGACACGCAGAATAGCTCAACTAGCGAATGGGAAGAAGAGGATGATGTACCATCTGTTACAAAAATACAAGAATTTGGTAAATATACCATATGGACTACTTCTGTGGACAATTGCTTGAAAAACAAAAAAGAATTTTCCGAAAGAATAGACCCAAATATTCTTCAAAATGCCGAAACACCAACTGATGTATTTCTTTACCTCTTTACTAATACCATGACAGAAACGATTGCCATCAAAAAGCTTTCAAGCTACATAGACTATTCGTCGTCCAGAGTCTGTCGTCGTGTAGTCTAGATATCGGTCTGTATGGTTGTTGGGTTACGTTCATTTAGTAGACAATTCAGTAATACCTAAGAGAACTGACAACAAATTATGATAAATTATGCCCACTAATTCAATCTCTATCAGAAATTCTTTCTGCTAGTTTTTTGCCAGGTCAAAACCAGTCAATCCACGAATCAATGGAAACGGTTTAAAGGTCGTAGTTTATTAAAGCAGTTACGCCCTTAAAACTAATCAAGAGGAGGCAAGAGGTGTGGATTTGGATCGATGACATAGGCTTTGTATGCCAATTTCAAATCTATATCGGAAAAGTGAATAATGATGTTGAAAAAGACTTGGGAGCAAGAATTGGAAAATAATTAACTCGAAGTCGAGTTGGGAAATGTCATAATGTACATTTCGATAATTATTTTAATTATATACAATTGCAAAAAGATTTGCAATAAGAAGACTTTATACACTCAAAACTGTAAAAAGAAATAGGAAAGAAACGCCCGTGCCATTAATTGATGACAACGGTCTGAAAAGAGGTCAGTTTGATTTTTGTGTGTGCAAAGACAGTTTGGTTTGAAAAGTGAAGTGAAGTGGAAAATCGGAAAGCAGTTACTTTACATAATCCAGCCGAGACTGGAACTATAAGAAGGAAACAAAAGGATGATACTCGTTGTCCAAACATGGTAAGAGATTACGATATGCACGTGCGTCACGTGGACAAGATGGATATGTTGGAATCTATTTATGAGAGAGACAGAAAATCAAAAAAGTGGTCTGTTGTAAATTCACAATACGTAATTCAGACCAGTTTAAACTAAAAATGTTTCGATCCTCAGTTGAAGACCGACAAACACCTCTGAAATTGAACAAAATGACAGTAACCGTTCCATATGAAATTAGATGCGACAAGTGCAACCACATGCTAATTCATTTTATAACACGTAGACGTTTCATAAGAAGAAAAAGATATATTTTTGCTTTGTCTTTTGTAAAATAAAATATTTTTACAACAAACATATATTTCATTTCTTATTTAGTGGCCTGGTGGCCTCATTTTGCAACCTCCTTCTACTGTCCTAAGTGATAATTTTGAAAAAATTAGAGCATCTTGTCGTTTCCATTGAAATAATACATATTTTCTGAAAATTTTTTGGTTCAAGAAACAAAGGGTTAGGAACGATAGAGGATATAACATCCAAAGCACAAGCTTTAATAAGTTTGACGTATATATGGTATCATCGTGCTCAACATCATTAGTAGTTCTCAGATTCCCAATTATATAACGCACTTCCTCATAAATAGCTGTTGCCGTAAACATCTTAGAGGGGTTTTCGTATCCGCACAAACTAGAAAGACGCAAACCGGTAAAGAAATAAAATTTGTCAAATATAGAACTTTTTAATTCAATTATAGTGACCAATAATTTTTTCTATAATTGTTATTAGCGATTTTAAATATATTTTCAAACAAAATAATGAGGTGTGGTTACGTTATATGTTCCTCTCAGCAAAAAATCGTGAAGGCTATCAAATGGTAAATATAAATCTTGTTTAAACAAAAACATTGTTCTATATAAACTAAAACATGTAATACAACGCGTAAGTACTCAACTGATAACACATTCGATTCATTTAAAAAAATAGGATTAATTAAAATAACGTTTACGTGAAAAATATAAAAATTAAAAAATGCGAAAATTGTTTGAAAACCTCAGAAATAACATTTGCACAACAGCTATTTGTTACTTAAAAAATATGATGTATGTATACACATAGACGTAGGTAGAGCAATACATCGTATGATTCTCAAACGAAATTATCGAAAAGTAAACAGCCGAAGGTAAATGCTGATGCAAAGCACACAGATCTGCTCCCGTTTTATTGTACCATAAATTCGATTCAGAAACGCGAAAAGCCTAAAACATACAAACAAATCTCTCGAAAAATACTTACCGAGTTGAAGTTTTTATGAGACGAGTCTTGAAGAAGGAAAGAGCGGACGAAAGACAGATTCGACTGTAGAGAGAGCTTTAAACACAAATTAGCCTCGCGCTAATGTCCGAAAGTTTTTCGTTTCGATTAAGAACTCGCTGCTAGCTCGCGAAGATTCGTAAAAAGTTTCCTAATCGAAAAATAATGCATTGTAGTAATTTTTTTTTTCAAATTAAGTGCACAAAATAGGAGAAATATTGGTAGGTATTTAGATTTAGCCCTGTTTAATACTATAGCGCACGTCGCGATCACTCCTTATCCATATAGCGGATTGAGTTTCCGATGCTGCGAACCAGGCGGACTGATTTAAACTAACACCAGAAGTTCTAGGCGGTCCGCCGTTGTGGAAAACGTCGCCTTGCGTAGTCCTGTGGAAGTTGCATTTAGTATAGTTTCGGTCGTGTTAGTTGGATTTTTATTTGCGTGTTGTTATTTATTCTTACTGCGTCTCTGGAACCGATTTGCATTGAAAAAAGCTAATTAAGCTTGATATTTGGATGATTGCAGAAGATTCGAAAATAATTTGTGCTCGTAATGGTCATGACACTTGATACTAATTTCTCGAAGGATTCTAGGTTGTCTATTTTGTGAGTTAAAACTGCGTCTAAAATATTTTTTTTATTTACTTTAGCAAAATTATTTCTCCGAAATGACACGTAAGATACTTAGTACTTATTGGCGGGAACAGCGGTTTTCAAACTTTTTTGCTCATGGAACTCTTTGAAGGATTTCTTTTCGCGAAGCCCAAGTTTTCACTAACTACAATAGAAGTTAAGGAACATACGCAAAGCGGAAACAAATATGATCACATACATTTATGTTGGAACAAAATTTGTTACTTGTACTTACAGTATGTAGTGTATTTTTGACTTCTCATAAAAAAATCACTCTTAACAATAAGTTTTGCTCGTCTCCAAACCACAAAATCCAGCATTATTTTGCCTGTAACTCTAAGCGCTGAATCTGGCAATAAAATCTGATTAGGCGAAGCCTTTACGACTGGTTGTTTAGACGACTTTTAAAGTGTTACAGAATTGCATAGCTTTTTTGCAACAAAAATAATGCTACCTGAGCAGCAATGTTAACATTACAGCAAAGATTCTATTTGTTTTAATGCTAAATACATCTACAGTGCAGTAATAGCAAAGTTCCAAGAACAGTTTCCTGTGCATAAATTTTTAACGACGGGTTTGGTTACTAATATTAAGAAGAAAAAAAAGCGATAAAATGAAGACGAAGCTGCAACCCTTTTAGCACTGCAATCGGTAGCGGGAAATCCACAGGAAGAAAGCATTACAAACTTCGTAAAACTTTTGGCGTGTACTGACAAGTACTTTCCTTTTCCAATTTGCTAATTCATCAACTACTGGACTATGTACACTAAAATGTTATAGAATAACATTTAAGTACCTGATTATGAATCTTGCCGAATCAAATTTTCCGTTGTTTATGTAACTTGGATTGTTGATAATGTCAAAGTAATGTTCTTGTGTAGACGAGATGATAAAATTATTAGGCTATGCTCTAATAAACGTTTGAGATATGATTTGGCATATTCAATTGATTTTACACATTGAACGCAAATAAATTAATTTAGAAATTTATGGATTTCTTTTCGCCAGCTTTATCATTAACATTTTAGGCAAATTAATTTACTGAAAAAACAAAAACTATACGCTGTTATTATATTTCTTTCCAAATTGCTATTAAAAACATTTCTAGTCATTATTCTATTACTTTTCCCATCAAATTATTTTTTACGAACGTTTTTATTGATACTAATCGTAATTCCAGAGCATTTTCCGATTTTTTTCAATAAAGCAACACACGCAATTCTTATAACGTAAGCTCTCATAAGCTGGCTAACGCACGCTTAATTTCCACTAATCCACCAATTTTCCTTTTAGCCTTATCGCTAGAAATATTCTGCACGAGCTATCTTACTTCCGGCCTGGCTTCCAACTATTATATCCATACACATTTACTGCTTCGTAACGGCGAACTGAACGTAAGAGCTTTTTCTATTCCCGTCACGCCTAGAACTGTAGCAATATGTTAGACACCGAAAGCGAATGATATATAGTCGTTTCGATATTTATTAGTACCTGTTACATACGTATTCAATTTATGATGATTTTCTTCGTGTACTTAATAAATCCAATAAAAATGTAAGTGTAAGAGTAGAATATTTGAAGAGAACTCACCATTTCCGCAATTTACGGGTAAAAATTGGCAGAGGAAAAGACTGCAGATCACATGGACACATTCTAACTTTTCACAACGTTATAAGATATGAGAGATGACCTAGCCCAGGGAGTAAAATCGTCGATGGTTAACAACAATCAGAGGTCCTGAGGTAGATGTGGCGTATACGGTAGTTAAACGGCTACTGAACAATGGAAAAAATGAATCTCAAGACTATAGGAAAAATATTCTAGACCAAAAATAAGCCAAACATTTCTAATTAGAAACAGGCCTAACTTTATAGCTAATCCGCTAGGCGGAAACAGAGAGCCTATTAAAACAATAGCCGGCTTGCTAAAAGGAAAAAAAAGCTGACAGAGCGTATAGGAAACAACACGTAGGTTCTGCTAGGCGTAAGAAGAGATTGTCGCCCACACAGTGGGCGAGTGTGCAATATTACCAAAAATACGTCTTTGAGAAACTGGCTTAAAGTATCCAAAGGTGGAAACCTACGGAGAGGATCATTGATAAGACTACTAAGTCTGGTGAAAAAGGAAAAAAATTCGTAAATAATTTAGTAATCGAGAGCCGGGAATTTGGGAAAGTTTAAGACTTAGAGATCCTTGAAACAACTTTTTCTTCTACGTCCTCTATTTTCTTAAAAAAAATCTTTTTATTTGGGTATAATTCATTTTTAAATATCTAACATGCACATCACAGCACAGAAAACGTCCTACTACTAATAATAATATACGCGCAAATAAATTGCTGAACAATTTTGATTATTGCAGAACAAATAGAATGCAACTCACAATCAGATTCGAAAAGACTTATACAGGATACGTTTTGTATTTCAGGCTGAGGTTTTTTTGAATGAATTTTAAATGAAAAAGAAGATTATAACTTGTATTTTATTTATTGATTATATGGTCTTTAGCAAATGCGAGCTCTTGCGAACATGTTTTTCATAACATTCTCGCAGACTTCTGACGTTATTGCAGCAATTTCATTTGGAATGTTGTCCTTTAGCATTAGAATTGTAGTTGGGTTATTGATGTCGGAGGGTTTCTCGCAAAATTTGCACTATGGCACGAGCTGTGTATGATATTGCACCGTTCTATTAGAACCACATATACTGTAGTCCTAGTTAAATCAATTTGGGCACACAAAAGTTTCTGTCACGATAACGATTATCAGTACTCCTAACTCCGGTAGCATCTTCAAAGAAATATGATGCTGCCATCCCAAATGGCGCACCATGCAGTCACTCTACGATGGTGTATTGATCGTTTGTTAACAAAGTCAGCCAAATCGAAATGTGCCTCGTCGCGCACGATGATTTTGTGCCAAAAATTGAGAGCTGTAAAACCTGAGTACTCCCATTGATGGTCATTTTATACGGGAACACGATACAGACATTCTGAATTTCTGTGCACGGCGTCGATATGAGGTGCATCGATCACTCTGGCTACGTATTTGCCCAGACTTTACTTTATCTTCCAGAGTATGCAAATTTTCAAAATTGCTCATTACACTGGTTGACTTGTTTAGCACATGACTAGCACCAAAAAACTCATATTCACAATTGCACACTTATTTAAATGAAATGATTTGATAATTTCAACATGTTGTTGCGGAGCTAGATATGACCCATAATTAATTGTTATCAACTTCTGAAATGTGAACAGCCAAACCAAAATGGCAGAGAGACAAAAATTCGCTTGGAATATAAAACGCACAATATAGTATAGTCGTTACTTATTTGGTGCTATTCAAATAAAGCAAACTCAGACTGAAATTTCTTCGTAATTCTTACTACACCTATAGTCTATATTTACCATGATAAATACTTCTAAATCCATCTCCAAATTCATACGTCTACATAACTGAAGAGTAACGATCCCGACCCTGGTTATCCAATATCCCTGCAGTTAGTTTAGTTGGTAGTTGCGAAATAGTTTTCACAAAGTTCCTAGAGGTAATGCTGTAATTCATTGATGTCAGAATTTTCTGGCGGGCATACTTTGCAGGTTATTAAATTTTGTGAATCTCTTAGTTTATCTCGTTGCACTTGCTAATTTATCATAACATATAAAGTTACTTTTATATTTGATTATCTCGTTATATCTATATATAAAAGAGTTAAAATTTGTGATGATCTAAGTACATTTCTTTGATTGTATAAACGACCTTCTACAGAAAATTCTACATTTAGCGCCATAACCAAAGCATTAAAAATACTCATGCGAAAACATGTTCACATTTTTATACATTTTGCAATATTTTTCAAGCTTAATTTAAACTAAATTCATTTATTATAAGTTCAAGGCTGTACCCGTATAAACATCTTCTGAGATTTCAACAAATAAGAACCTCGATTATACCATCTTGTAAATTAAAAGGAACCCTTTCGAGATTGTGCCAAATCTTCATCATGTATACACTAGATTATTATCTTAAGTATAAAGCAAATGAAACCTATTTGTAGAGGATGAAGTATCTAATCTGAAAGGTAAACAACGCTAATCCACTACCAACTTGTGCGCGGAACTATTATTCAACGGCAATAGATATTTAATTTGACGGTGTATTACTTGCGTATAAAGTTAACTGTGCCGATGAGATATTAATAGTATATTTAAACTCTATACCTAAGTACACAATGAAGTCAATAGATTGTTGGAGACTGCTTATAAAAACAACGAAAACATTTTATACATTGCTCGACATTTTTTATGATACGTATTGGAGCTGTTAACATTGTACAAAGCGAATGGTTTTTGTGAGAATCGGAAATTTCTAGAGATTAGAAATAAATCATATTGTATCTGGTATTCTAATTATATTATTAGTGTTTCCTACATCTGCAATTTGCATTTACAAGGATGATTCGATATGGAGCTTGGTTCGCATAACAATGGATTCTGGCAGTAATTCGTCACTTGAAAACAAGTGTTTCCAGCAACATGATTTGATTTTATCCGACAGACGAGTGAAAATGCGCGAGTTAGCTAAAGCTACAAATATCTCAACTAAGCGAGTTCACTTCATTTTGTATAAAGAATTTGATGATGACGTATTTACTCGCTCCAAGTCAAAAGTGAATTCGCATGCGACTATCTGCCGACAATTTGCAAGTGTTTCAGAAGAATGCAGTAGAGTTTTTGCGTCGCTTTGTGTCAATGGAATCGCCGGAACTAAACGTCTGTCAAGACAATGGATTGGTGGACCGACTCCGAAAAAGGCGAAATATGTTCCATCCACTGGAAAGGTGGTGGCGTCAATTTTTTAGAACGAAAAAGGAATTCTCGTAATTGACTACCTCGAAAAGGGAAAAGCTATTACCGGAGAATACTATACATAAGATTTGGCCTGATTAAAGGCGACAATAACAGGGAAATGGCAAAAAAATGGTGTAATTTTACCAGGACAACACTCCCGTCCATTCAAACCGTGCGCTCAATAAAAATTAAGCTGGTATTTGAAGTGCTTCCGCATCCTGCATATTCGTCAGATTTGGCGCCCTCGGACTACCATCTATTCCCGAAAGGAAAATATCCCTAGCAAAACGAAAATTTGAGTCAAATGAAGAGGTCGTACAGGAAGCAAACCAGTATTTTGAAATCTTCAAAGAAACTCACTTCCATGAAGGAATCGCGAGGCTTGAGAAACGTTGGGACAAGTGCGTTGAACTTCGAGGGGACGATGCCGAAAATAAAATACGTTACAAAACTCAAATTGTTTCCTTTCATTACAAACCATATTAATTATCAAATCACCTTCATATAGAAACGTTGTTGATTTATAATTCCTCAAACGCCTTGCTATGTTTACTTTTCTGTTCAATTTCCTCCTTTCTTCTTCCCTTCTTTTGTTGTATCTTTCTTTTATGTTCCAGTAGAACATTCCTTCCACTTAGCGTCCTCCGACATTCACAAATATTTTTAAAAAGACCTAATCAAAATTGACTTTCCAGAAAGATCTTGAATTTTACTCACAATCAACGACACGTATGACTAAAATTATTTTTACTTATTTATTTTTAAGCAGTCAAAACTATCCCAAAACTTCACGATACTTGTTATGATTATGATGATTAATTTTGGGAAGGTAATATGCCGGTAGTTATGTTCTAAAAATTTTCCAAATGTCCCCCTCGGCTATTTCTACAGATAATTCTCTACATAAAATTATCAATAACATTTTGGTACATTATAACTCAATTTCCCCAATAACTTATTGGATGTTTTGCTTCGGGTCATTACTCGTTCGTAAATTGGTAGAATAGACTTTGAGATAGATAAAATTAAGTGGCGGCCGGCGATGGTGTGGGAGCTTTACTTCTGGAACTAATTGAATTTTGAACGAGTGTAAGGCCAGGTCTTTGATCAAAATTTTATGTTGATATTGATGAAGCTTATGTTCAGCTGTTGAAGTTGACTTCGAACTGGGGTTCTGGGATTTTTGACAGTTAGGCCAACCATAAAAAGTAGCAAGTCATGTGACATTGTGCGTAATTCTCCGAAATATATCGGTTTCAAAATTTTTAGCAAACTTCCGGAAGAAATACGAACTTATAACAGTTCCAATTTTAAAACAAAATTGAAGAACTACCTAACCCGCCGCGCTCTGTATACGGTCGGCGAACTAGTGGAAGTATGATTATATGTATCTATATTGTTTGTGTAATTGTTTACTTTTTCATTTACATATTTCAAAATTGTGAATTTTATAAGAGGACTAAAAAATCAATAGTTTCCTCTAATCAGATCTTTTTTTAAATACATACAAGGGCAACTGTTACCGTCTCAATGTGTTACTAATTTATTTGGTCCTTTCAAATGGAAACAAGTTGAGTCTATTTCAAAATAAATTAGGAGGGATAACATAGTTACAAATATAATAACAAAATCATTAGTATACAAGGCTTTTCAATATAAATGGTATCGGTTTTCTATGAAAACAGCTTATAGGATAATTGCTTGTATAAACTTATTTATATGATAGTCTAAGCACATATTTGCTTAAGTGAGTATGGAGGACACCAGAAATAATTACATCTGTTTTTCTAACGAGTATAGATATAAATACGAACTTGATTTCCATTTGAAAATTATTCCTCTGCTTAACAAATTACACCGTTGATTAATGTAACTAAAATTAAATATAAGTTAATTTGGACCTTTTTCTAAATTGAAACATAATCACATTGTTACGAATGCGAAACTCAAAGCTTCTCATTAATGTTAAACCGTTGCTTTCCAACCTTTCTCACATACAATACTATATTGGCTTCCACGGACCTCCGTGCACGTTGGTAAACCACTTTCAGCTGGGCCGAATTCTGTTTTGAATCTGTTTAATCTTACTCGTACATACTTAATAATATAATACTTCATACAAAGTATAATATTGGTATACGAAATGTTAAAAGTTCTTTTTTGTCATAGATAAATCGGATCTGGAAAACATTAATTTAATATAATTTTGATTTCTCGCAGCACATGTTGTTTAATGGACTCTTCGTTGTCTAATGGACTCTACGAAAACCTATCTTGAGGCGAGCATGAAAACCCAATCTGGGGGAAATTGGAAAGAAGAAGTCACGAACACTGCCTTACAATTAAAAAGAACTAACATAATCATCCTCTCCACTTGGAACATTTTCCAACCTACATAAACAATATCAGAACACATAGAAGCTGTGAGATACTGACAACTGCAGCTCCTTCCGTTGGGTGGAAAAATTTAAAAGTGTGTCCAATAATTAAATCTGGGTTTCCCGAAAATTTTGTCAACTGCCGTCCAATATCGCTGCCAAATAACGTCGCCAAATGTATAATCTAAGATAAGAATAAATAAAATTGATTCTACTTACCTAATATCCCAATTCATCTTTCTTATACTTAAAACCTCATCTCGTTAGCCTCTTACATTTTACACATTTTCTGATTTAAATCACAGCTCATTAACTGAAATACTGAGTGTAGCTAGATTGTATTTACGTTAGATTTTCACCTCATCTACACTTGTCCCACTTGACTGTGACAACACTAAAGTATTGGCACACTTCGCACCGCACAAGTTTAATTAATTAATCCGGAACAGATGTTTCGAGGATATCCAATTCCCCATTATCAACCTACTCTCTTCTCATTATTACATTAAAAAGTAGCAAGATTTAAAATAAGTGATGTACGAAAAATAATGATCGATTAATAAACTGGCAAGGAAAAAATAACATCTAAAAGTTTAAGTTCTCGTTTGCGTACATAGTAACTTGAAAATAGGTAACGAAGCTAAAGAGAAGAATTGCATACATTTCGGTGATAGGAAGCGACAAGAATATAGCACATTAAAAACTATGGAAATAATAAAAGTTCAGATATTTTAGAAAGCAGTAGCTTTATTTTTAGAAATTAATGATTTCCCAGAATAAAAATGTTAATTTACGTAAGTGATAGTATTTCAAACAACTAATAATCTTTAAATATCCCATATTTCATTTAACATGCCTTCCGCTCTGTTTTTGTTATTCCAGGAAGATAAAATGATACCCGGAATTACGCACTGCAGTTCCCTTGAAGTCTCCGAAATGTGTACATAAATATAGCCCCGCAATCCTTTTTGGAAAGCGATATTTGTACCCAGATCGTATATCCCATTAAAAGTACTACAGCTATATCGTATCTAAACATTGCTTTTATATACCGCCGTAATAAACCATAAGAGGTAATTGATATCACAATAACACCATACCATAACAATAAAAATCGCAGGAAAAAACGACGGAGAGGTCTGTCGTCGTGGCATTATTGTTTAATTGGCCCTCATAATTCTATTACCACACGCGTTATTGGCTGTATGTCACGCCGCGTCACTTAAAGCCCTACGAACATCGCTCTGTCGTCAGGTCGTCACTATTCGTAGTATTGAAATGAAAGAGATAACATCGTTCAGAAGAACGAATGAAATTTTAATTCACAAAGATTTTTCAAAAATGTTAGTAGATTGAAATTCCTTCTTTGCTAAGTCAGTAAATTGTATAGAAAGTTAATAGAAAGGTAGTAAAAGAATTGGCTTTTCGCCAATTTAAAGAAAACATTTTGATGATTCTTCTAAAAAAAACCATTGTTTGAATTGGGCTATTCCTGAATCGATTGAAATAAGTAAACCAGAAGATTTTTACAAAGATGAGTTCCTTCTAATAAAATTTAAAATTATTTTACTTTAATCCTATGTAGAAAATTTAATTTGAAATTAAGTTTTTTCTTTAATATTTTTAAATATATACAAGCGTATTGACTTGCTGGACAAAATTTATAGGAAAGTGGTGGTTACGTTCGATCTCTAAATCAGAAACATCATAGGTATAAGCAACTACTTATAAAAAAAAGTTTTCGAACAGTTTCTCAATTAAAAAAATATACAAGGCGTTCCGTTTAAAAAATGGAAATACATATAGCATCAATATAACATGACAACGATTTCGATGGCCATCTTATACGCAGTTGATATAAAAACAGTTTCGTTGTATCGCCGAAAACTCGAAGAAATTACTCAATCAAATAATATTTTACAAGAATCCTAAATTATCTCAATTGTCTCAAAACTAATATAGATAGGTTGCAGAAGGTTAACGTGAATTGAAGAAAAGAGTCCAAAATCGTAATATCATATAGGTCGTCCTAAATTTGTATTGGTTGTAGCGCAAACTAAACATCCTGTACACTTGAACATAATTTTATGTTAGGAAAATTTTGTATCCGAATATTTTATATTTCAGTTGCTCAAAAAAACCGAAAAGAAATAACATGAAAAAAGTAAAAATTGGCAACTTCCGATAGCAAGATACAAAATATATGAGACACTGCAAACTTAGAAACTAACAATAAGGCAAATAAGAACAAGTACCTGATTACTGATCCTGAATGTGAACGAGCTGAACGAATACTTCACTTCCGTTACGTGGACTTCGGAAGAAACCTGACAGGAAGAGGTTAAAGTCCTTAAGACATTCGCATTTTGTGCAGTCTATATATGCTTCTTATGCAAGACCCTTGCAACCGGAGGATTTTAAGACTGTAGCCACAAACCTCAAACTTTACTTCGTAACTCATCGCTTCTTTTAAGAGAAAAGCTAGTAAGTTTAGTTTTTGCAACATTTACAGGGAGATTGTTTTTTTGAACCAATCCTCAATATGGTAAAGATTTTCTTAATTTTCCTGCTTCATCAACTCTAGGGATGTTTTTCCTGTAATTGCAGGAGTATCATCCACAAACATTGCTACACTATGACGTCCAAGACCAGAGGGTGGATCATTAGTGCACACCCAAAATCAAGCCCTGGGATAAGGACAAGAACAGGGTGTATCTCAATCTATTTATTTAGAATCTATGACGCCTCCTGAAATTGCGTCAAAACAGCCCACATAAAGATAAAGAGGACGCACGATATATATATATTGTTGGATACGTAATATAACACTTAGCAGATCCTCAAACAGCAATATTCAATACATGTATCACCAAAGCCACATCCCTTACAGAGCTGAAAGTTGCGAAAATAAGGTGCTATCCATAAAAAAGAAGAAAGGATTGGAATTCAATAGCTACAGACCCATTGTTTGTAGGTAGCTTTCAAAACACGGCTATTAAGCTTTCTTGAACGGAATAATGTGTTCAGCAGTAATCAGCGTTGGTACAGAAAGGGAAAATCAACAACGTCAGCAACTCTAGATCTGTTAGAGATCGTGGTAAGTGTTCGATGATTATTGTGAACTTGTTTTAACGTGTTGCGTTCGCCAAATACTACTGTAAAGGTTACGCTATTATTGGATACGAGGCTAGGCATAAAAATTATTAGAGTCGGATTTAGTTGGGAGGTAGCAAATAACAATACATCAGAACAGCACATCCGAATCCGCAGAAACAAGCGGAAGCGATCAACAAGAATCGATCTTAGGGCCCTTACTCTTCCCTCTATCAACAACAATATCCCAGAAAGTGTAAATAGCAACGAAATATATTTGTTTGCGGATGATACTTTTATTCTTACACGAGTTGCAAACGAGTTCGCGGTTCGCAGGCAATAGTTTACATCTAAATCAATAAAAAAAGCAACGCCTTATAGAAATCTCGTAGAATCGTTGAACAGATTTAAATTATAAGCATGACGTTGAGGAATTTGTAATATATACAATACGAAGAATCAAAGAGATAGCGACACATGAAGAAGCAAAAATTACATACTTTTGTTTGTTTCACGCACGAGCGACGCATGGAATTTTTCTATGGGAGCTAAAGGCACAAACGGTATTCCTCTAACATAAAGAAGCCTTCAGAGTGTTGTGCAACACATTATCGAGTGTCATGTAGGAAATTATTCCCTCAATAAAAAATACTTGCCTTGACATCAGCATACATTGTGGCTTGCCTCGACTACATACACAACAACAAGGGTAAATATAACAACCACCTACATAGTTACGACGCGCGTCACAAAGAGAGTTACATAATACCTCACCATCGAATAGACGGCTCGACTTTCTACAAATTAGTACCCAGTCAGACTATACAGCCACCCGCCAAATAGATTTAAGGCATTCGCAGCGATAAGGGCAAAAAAGCTACAGATGGAACATAATTTACACCCTCCACTAATACTTCAACGTAGAATTTTAATATGTACGTGCTGGTTCAATTATTAAAATTTTTCCTGTGTTTGTCCGTTATAGAATATTTTTATCTATTTATTTATTAATAATAATAAGAAGAATAGAAAAAGAAGTATAATGCAGAGGTATAGGATAAGTCTATAATTAGAAAATGCCTAACAAATAAAAGAAAATATCTCATGTGCACAGCATGCATCAAAAGAATCAATGGGACAGATATTCTTGTACAGAATAAAATGACTTCTCAGTAAAATACTTTCTTCTACGAATTACGAATTGGCCATTGGTAATGTTTTCCAAGTTTGTTGTAAAGCTTAATATAAATGTACTTTGGATTGTTCTCAAATACTGTCTCCTTCTTGAGTCGAAAAGTTCTAGTACTCAACAAAGTTGCACCTCAAGAATATAATGCCCTAAGTAAGCCGAGACCCGAAGAAGGACTAATAGTAAGCTCTTCTTAAATATAGTCAAGTACACCTCTCCTTCAAGGCCCTAGAGCATGCATTCGCCGAAAAACTTATTAATGATGAGTAGGGTAGCCCAATTTTTACAACAACATCAACTGCAAATTAATCTAAGAAAAGCACAGCTAATCCTTTTCGATCTACAGAACTGCCGAGAAGAGATTAAATCGTGTATTTAGAATCGTGCATACCAACTGCAGTGGATTTTAGGCATGTATATTGATTCCTCTTTACGGTTCGATAAACATACGTCCTATGTGATACAAATGGTATTTACATGCCTAAAATCTATTTTTATGCATCGCCACGTTTTCAACTACCAAATTAAGCTGCCGCTGTGCAATAGCTTGGACTTATCACACTTTAATTATGGAGATGTAGTTATATATATATACACTACCGCTCAAAAGTGTTTAGGCACTCTCATTGACAGCAAAAATGTATAAAAACTCGGCAAAAATATTATATTTTTTTTTATGTACATCTACACATACATTCATAAACATATACTAAATAAATGCGAAAATTAAAACGTTTAATTTAAATTTTGCTTTCATCTAAGTGACCTCCTCTTGATTGAATAATCGCAACACACAATCGAGGCATTCTCGCAATAAGTTTTGCCAGAGTTTCTTGTGTTATTGAGGTCCAACTTGATTGCAATTTGTTCCACATGTCAGCAGCTGATGTCGGAACCGATTTTCGTACTTCGCGATCCAGTTCTTCCCATAGTAACTCGATTGGCTTCAAGTCGGGGCTCTGGGGAAGCCATTCCATGATTTTGAGAGTTCCTTCCTCTTCTAAATGGCGTAAATAGTCTTTACATAATTTAGAGGAATGTTTTGAGTCATTATCTTGCTGGAAGATAAAATTTTGACCCAAAAGTCGAATTCCGGAAGGTATTGCGTGGTTCTCCAAAATTTCGCTGTAGCCTTCTTTTTTTAATACACCGTCAATTTTCACAATGTCCCCTGCACTAGTACCAGCAAAACAGCCCCAAATGATGATAGAACCTCCTTCATGCTTCACGGTAGCAGCAATACACTCTTCTCTGGCACGTTCACCCACAGATCTTCTTACGAATATTCGTCTTCGGGTTCCGAACAGTTCAAATTTGGACTCATCCGTCCATAGAACGTTGTTCTACTCTTCTATGGTCCAGTGTTGGTATTCACGAGCCCATTCAAGTCGCGTTTGCTTGTTTTGTTTGCGTAGTAAATGCTTTTTCATCGCAATACGTCCATGGAGCCCAGTTTTCTGTTGGCGACGTTTGGCTGTGGAAACACTGACTAGTTTTGGGCGACCAACATTTAATTCTGCGGTGATTTCTGGGGCTGTCTTACGTCTATTTAACTTGCTGGTAACCCCTATTCTGCAATCATCTGCAGATGTTGTCGCTCTTGGTCTTCCACTCCGTCTTTTATTAAGAAAACTGCCAGTTTCCCGATATTTTTTTACGTTATAGTCGACCGTAGCGTGGTGTATTTTCATTTTTTTGGCAATTTGTCGATTACTTATGCCACTTTTATAGTAAGCTAATATAAGCGCACGTGTTGCCGCACTAATTTCTCTTCGCGGAGGCATTTTAAAAAACAGTCACTCGATATTTCGCTCACGATGTTAAATGAGTAAATACCACACTACAACTGACCATAGATTACGGATTTCACTATAATCTTCTAGGAAGGTAATTTAAACATTATTACCTACAATCTAACTGATGATTAAATTTCCCCAGAAATTCCGAGGGATTATTATTGTAATTGCATCGCAATAAACAGTTTAATAATGGTAATTCGGCCAAGTGCAGGTAGATGATAGTAAACCTTATCCGATATAATGGATGTTTATCTTACTGAACTACATTTTAAATACGTATTTCGTTTTATTATAATATTTTTTTCTAAACATAATACTGTACGAATAATCCATGAAGAAAGGGGTGCCTAAACACTTTTGAGCGGTAGTGTATATATATTTTGGACTCCCTCATAGCATTCGACGACATTAAGAGTTTCTCATTTACTGCGACAAACAAATACTTTAAATTTGGAAAACACGCGGCTATTGCATCTAGCATCATTTTATTTGCGATTTTACAGATAAAAAAACTAGACTAATTATATAGTAAGCTGAAGTTTAAGCATTAGAAACATGCAGTAAATATTAGAATTAGAACAACAGATGTTCAAACGCAGTTTTTCTTATACGATGCTTGTTCTTTATAACGAATTACTCGTTTCTATCGCACTTGGTACTTCCATGGAACGAGCTAAATTAGAAATAAAAGATAAACTATTACAGAAACAATGTTTGCAATCATCTATTGACGATCTAACCGATCTTGTACCTTTTCACCTAGATTTAACGTTAATATATGTAGGATGTATCCGGCTTCTTATTGGTTCTGGACACACTTGTACTAGTTTATTAATAATGTACTCCCCTTAATTCTTTTTTTCGCTTATTTTTTCTTTTTCACTTTTTATTTTTCTATGCATGTAGATATTTTGTCAACTATAGTTATGCATCAAAAAGGTATAGGTAGAACGCTTCCTGCATATTCTTGTGAATTTGTGGCGGCGATATAGCCTTGTTGGTTTACATTTTGTATTGCATCTCGTATTACATTTGTACTATATTTTGTTTAATAGTTATTAATGACCAATAAATTGGTTTATTATTATCAATGCTATTAATTTCAGCTAGTCTATATAATACGAAGCAAACCAATGAGAGTTTGTTGTAAAGCTAATCGATATGAATCTGCCCAGCCTTCGCCACCTAAACCAACGATTTGGGTATTTTGCATTTGCCGGATAGACTCTTAAAAGCTGTTCGTCCCCTTTGTTAACATTTAGTCTCATGCCATTCAATGAAAATCGTTTAAGATTATTTATTTTTAGCTACACTGTGGATGTAAAATTCTACAAATGTGCACCTGTTGGCAAAAAACAGTTGTCATCTACTGTTATGTAAAAACATTTAAATTGATTGGTTTGTGTGTGTGTACTCGGAAGAAAACCACCAAAGTTACTATTACTAACTTTATTTCTACTTACTAATGATTAAGTACATATATTGATTGCTTAATGGTTACGTCTTATTGCTAAGAGAGTTGAGAGTAGAGTCTTTTGTGAAAAATTGAGATGCAGCATCATCCCCTGCAGAACATAGATATGTATATAGATACATACATAACCAGATGTGTCCATATGGCGTATAGCTAAAATAGGGGAATTGAAATAATAATAAGTTCTACGAACATGGTCAAATCATAACAACTTCTTAGAAAAGGGACAAAACTCGAACGGAAATAAAATATACAAGTCGTTACAGGGAAAATATTGCAATGAATCGTAGACAATATGTATGCATATGTTACAAGAATAATAGTACATTATGGACGTTTCTGTACTTAGAATCTAACTAGCAAATAAGATAAAATATAAAATAAAAGAAGAAAGGGTATTTAACACTACATACAAAAGGAAATCCTTTCCAGTGATCACAGCTGGCTTACAAATATTAAAAATAGTAGAGGTCCCAATACGGAACCTCTAGTACCCCAAAATGTATAGCTTGTTCTTGCGAGGTATTATTTATACAACCAATAACACAATTTGTTTTCTGTCTGACAAATACAATGTCGGCCAATTATGGGTAACGGCCTCTCAACCCACACATGGTTAGTTTAACCATGTATGGTTTAGTGCAGCAAAAGGTTGTGTCTAAAAAGATCAATAGCCTTAGAAAGATCCTTAAATAAACACTAACATTTCTTTCGAGAATTGATAGTTTCATGGAGCTGCAGTAACAGATTCGTTAAAACAGAAGCTGTGAATCTAGCGTTTATAGATCCGTGCTGAGATATGTTCAGCACTTTGCGTTTGTCAAGAATGCTAGGATTTTATCAAAGATTTTTTTTCAAAGCTTTAGATATGTTGGATAATATTGTTTGGGTCTATTATTCTTTACAAACTTCGACTCACCCATCTTAAAAACTGACATGACGTATACGTTATAGATGTCTGACAATACCGATGCCATTTTATAGAAGTTACTACAATAAATTATATAAATAAATAATAAATTATACCAATACTACTGTTGATTTGATCTAAAATTAATGAATTAAATGAGAATGAGAAACTGATTCTTCTGCTATATTCAGTCCCTTTTAAAAATCTATCAATTAAGCAATTTAAGTTTCATCTTTTCACCACTGTTTTAAATGTGGAATCATTAATCAACAAAAGATGTTGTTATAGTAAACTTTAGAAAATCTTGAGTAAGCTTTGGGCGTAATTAATCATAAAATGTTACTCTATACATTAGAGAGGTATAGTAGAAGAGGAATTGCTTTGGACATTTTTCGAACTTTCCGTGACAGAATAGCGATAGTTTGTGTGAGTAACTCACTTGACAATGTACGGCAAAACACATACAGTCAGGAGTTGCATATTGCACAAGATGGCCCTCTGGACTAGATTCTTGGCCCTTTGCTATTTTAATCATATATTAACGATCTACATGTTTCAAGTAGGAATTGCACATTGTATCAGTATGCCCAGGATACTTCGTATGCCATCCTGTTTGGGAACATGGGTACAGTTGTAGGTGATATAATATCATGGCCTGATAAAAACTTATTATGTATTAACAAAAATAGAACATCGCTTTCAGTTTATCGTACTCAAAATAAAAGAGAGTCATTGTATGTTAGTGGTGAAATTACTTTCGATGAGTCTGTCAGCTGGGAAGAACACGTTATTGATTTATCTAAGAAACTGAGTAGTGCGTTCTTTGGTATATGCAACTTGAGGAACTCTGTATGTTTGTCAACTTTTTTACTTTTCATATGTTCATTCACGTATCGAACATAGAATACTGACTTGTGGGCAAACTGCAGCCATAAACACAGTTTTTGACCTTCAAAAAGAAATTATCCAATGTATGCTCTTTCTACCTGCGAGAATTTCCTATATACAACTAAACATTGTGACAGTCTCATCTATATACATTTACAAATTAATAAAATTCTATAACCAAAACAAAACGAAATTTAATACAAATGCAGCGATTTATGTTGAATAGACAAGCTCCCGATTTATCAATCCCGTATCACAAATGAAGATTCTATGAAAAATATCAGTATTACGGAGCTATTAAAGCGTATAACGCATTACTGTCTCTTCTAAAATGTGGAAGTGATAAAAAACTTAATTAATGTGAAGAAGTACATCTCATTAGAAGCAGAAATCATCACGTATATAAATCGCCGTTGATATTACGCTAAGGTTGGTTTGTCAGATGAAATTGAGGTCAACCGAACCAATATTCACAAGTGTATAAATCACCAGATTTAACGAACTCACTAAATTCACTCTTAAACAATGTTATTGATCTACACATCCCAGACAACAAATTTAAATAGAGCCCCGTTACTTGAAAATCTACCTGAAAACTTCCGTACCTATACAAATTCTCTAAAATGTAAATATAATAATATGTAAATTTGTAATTCCCTACCTAAATCTTATACTTTTCGTTAAGAAAATCCATTTCAATATCTCAGCTTTCTCCAGGTGCCGCATATTTTGCAGATACAGCGCAAGCTCTTCTTAAAATATGAAGTAAAATGTATATTAAAATGCAAATAAAACGACTTCAGTTTAATCTACTTGGAACTAACGGCAAGCATCTCAACCAAAGCCTGAGCATCCAACAATATTTTAGCTTGTTTCTTTGTCCGCTCATTTTACTCAAAGCTCATTACGATCTAATTTTTATTTACCATGTCTTTGTTACCGTTTATCACAATGAACTTCATCATCCGAACAGTGCTTCTCTTTCCATCGATTAATCAGACGCGAAGACGTCATCGCGAGTGTCGGCTGGTTTCGTGTAAATAGATATTAATTAGTGTTCGAACAATATCGGTATATTATAATACGGTTTCTCTTGATGGCGAGGTTTCCGCCTCCTACTATTAAAGTCGATATCAGGTTGATCGCAAGCAACATTTCACGCTGGCGTATTAAGATAATTACGAGTACATATACTGCTACACATTTATGGTTGCTTTTTACGCATAAGTGACCGTTATTGGAGTTATAAACGCCGCTCAATTGCTACGGATCGGATAATGTATAAACAACTTAGGAAGTTGTGAACAGATAATAATGAATATTAGGCTTCATGTTTTATAGATTGTACTGTAGATACTGTACTTTAAAATGCAGTTTAAAAATGTGAGTTGCGTGCCCTCGGCGTAATAGACACTACACGGCATGTGCAGGGATTACCTGATAGGGCATAGAATAAGGAAAGATGTAATGGCGTTGGCAATACACTGCAAAAGAAATAAAGGTGTGTTTTATTAAAAGATATACAGTTCATGTTCAAATTCAAATCACTTCAATAATAGTATTATTTAATGTCTCGATTGTTATGAAATAGTTTCAAAACTTTATCAAAGTAAAATGCAAATAATGAACAATGAATAATAATAAATATGTTGGTTACATATTTAAATAAAGGAAATTCAAATTTATTTTAACAAATTTTAACAAAATTTTGAATATCTTTATTAAAATAAACACCTAGCGCAATCCCTAACCGACACCTATCTTTTTAAATACAATTTGAATAAGCGAAATTTATAAATTAATTTTGAATGGGATTATCCGCTTAATTTGGCCAAATATTGAATTTTCCGCGTCTGGATAGTGACGTTCTTCAAAAATCCCACTTTGAAATCCTAGGCTTAAAACTGCAGCCGATTAATAACCAAATATTTCCTGCGGTGATCCGTCTTCCGTGAATGGCAATTTCGACGTTACATGGTCCAATAGAATATTTTTTTTTGTAGAAAAAGTCTCACAGTACCTTCAAACTTGGAATATTTTATTGAGTAATTTTGAAAATTTTTGTTATCGAAAACTTATTCTATCCCACTCAGTTAATTTCCAAATTTGCATTGAGAGTTTACTATTTCAGTTCAACCAAATATTGCTCTTGATGATTTTAAAATCCATTAAAATGCCATTCGCTTCCATGTTGATGATGTCAAAATGTTCAGGTACGTCAGGTGTATGAAGGTAAGATGGTTACCATGAAAACGGTTTCAATTTTTATGAATAGCAGTAAGCTCGTCCAAATATGACGCGACAACAACATTTTAATATAAAGAACCATATAATTATGAATTCCATTAGCACTTTTAGTTTCTTGCACTAAAAGTTGTTTATTAGACTCACTCTTTTGCTTAAATATGTTAGACGAAGGTGAAAACCCTATCTGGGGGAAATCGAATGGAGGAGGTCATCAACACCGTTTCGCCTCGCAACAAAATGCGAGTTTAGAAATACTTCACTAAATTCGTAACCACAACACTTCACTTGCAATGGGCGCAGCTAAGTTACTCAGTTCCGTTCAGTTTTACTGTTGCTACAAACTGAAATGAGTTGAGTTCAGTTTTGCTGATGATAATAGCTTAGCCATTATCATGTCACGTAGTTCGAGTATTTATTTAGTGCCAATTTAGAGTTTACTAACGACTGTTTAAAAAATAAATTAGGAAATGCTTTGCGAGAGATACTTTTTAGATATTTTTAGTAGGCCATCGTCGTGGATTACCCTGTATATTGTAGACGTTGTTCTATGCACCTCATTATAACCATTTGTTACAGTTAGATAAAGCAGAAATGTCATGCAAACTAGCATGTGCTACACATTTGTAGAGGTTGAGTTATGAGCTCTTTATTAAGTGAAGTGCCTCTTTCCATTCCATTTCTGCTAGTCTTTAAGTACGTACAGTAAGTCACGGCGATAAAAAAACAGGAAGGTGTAATATATGCACGTCATTTCGGGTTCTACGGTATGTCAGAAAGAATCATATATGACTGCCTGTTTAGAAATCGCACGGAAAGAAAGAAATGAAACCAATTTAGAATGTTGCCACAGACTGTAAACTGTAACTATATATTTACCCCGCTTGGATATGTTAGCACGAACACAAGCATGAAAATAAATAGTCCATGCTAGCTTTACTTTGTTAAAAATCAATTATTCGTTAAGTAATCTACTTAGTGCTACCGAGATGTATTTTACAAATTTAAGATGCAGTTATATTAATTTTACAATCTTTATCTGCTTTATAAGTATATGTTCTACAGGTAATTAAAAAAAATCCACTTGTATTGTTACTGCGTTTTGTTATATTTTATACAGTTCCATAATTACTTACAATTAGTTTTATTTGATTATTTATATTTATCATTTATTTTTATACCTAAAAAGAAACGCTAACTTAGTCCTCTTATTTAACACTCCTTTTTCAATTGTAATTTTATGGATGACTTTCATCTGGCCCGAGGATGAGCTGTGCATAGGTGGAAACGGTAATTACTAAATACACTGACAGGAAGGTTTCTTTTAATGAAAGCAATATATTTTACCTCAGTTTTCAATAGAGGCAAAAAAATAATTTTTAAACACAAAGAAATATTTCTCCTATTACCACATCCAAAATTTCTTTGAGTGAAAGAATAATCAATTTTGTTGTAAAGAAACACATCAAGCGAAAAACTGATTTAGTAAAATGAACAGATGTGTAGATACTACCTTCTTGCATAGCTCAGCAGCTTAACTTGCTGATTTAAATACCAAAATACTAAGCGCATGTTGGGCCATTTCTATTATTTCAATGCATATTCACGAAATCCTTGAAAAGTTACATTGTTAATGATTCCTGTAAATAATTGAACAAATATTATTATTTCAAATATTGGCTAACATTTAGCGTAGTAGTATACATACTTAACCAAAATAAACCTCAAATAAACGAATGCCAAACATTATTGGAACATACGTTCTAATGAATAAGATATAACTCTTGAGCTTGCCATTAATTGCAAAATAACGCAAAAAAATTATGTAACTGATACTCACCGAATACCGAATATAATATAAATAATAATAAATTTTTTATAGATTTCTTTAATTATCACTAAATCGGTTCTACTTGTTTGATTGAGGGTACTGTGCCTGTCGTAATGATGAAATGTTTTCCCCTGTACTTCCTTCAAAGCGTTCTTAGGAATCGCAAGACTGGTACTGATTATCACTTAAGGTCGAAGCTGTTGATGAGCTACTCTAAAATTTAATTTGAGTTACTTTAATAACAATACGTACCGGCGAAGAAATTTCAACAATTATGTATCCTTTGCATATAAATCCAATCATTTTCTAAACTTTCAGTTCTTTTAATGTTGCATCGTTCAATTCCTGTAATGGCTCTTCATCTATTTGGTTTACTAAAAGATATTTAATTCAACGACCAATTCTAACTAATTTTGGCCCCTATACACATATACAGGATGACTCGACGGTTTGTCAACGCGGATTTATTCTGCCCAAATTAGAATTTGACTTACATCGTACATTTGACGTACATAGTAGATAACCATCAGTTCATGTTTTTAAAGGTGCCTTTATATAAGTGAAAAGATGTACGAAACCGTAAGAGAAAAAAATAAAATTATATAGCATATTAGGACTAATCTATTTTTAAAATACGAAAATATTATGGATTCATATCCAATAATAATATGTACATTAATGTTAAATTATTTATCTGTTGTATCTTCGTATAAGCTAAATATAAATAAAGACCTTACTCTTTACTGTAGTTTTTGCTATTACAAATTATTAATTATATATTACGTAACCTGTAAACCCAAGAGTTCCAGAATATCAATTATTAATATTACTTCAAACGCCTAAATTAAAACAAACAGTTATAATAAACAAGTCAAACAAATGTACAATTCTAAATATTGATGTTTTTAAAACGCGGATGGAAAGGTAACGGCAGAGTTTTGTCTCCTTACATGTATTATCTGCGATAGAGCTTAATGTATCTACCGATACATGTTTTAATAGACATTGTGGGAATAGTAAATTGTATGTACTGTTACAATTTTGCTTCGGATTAACAACAAGACGTAGACACCAGCCCCATTCATTGAACAAACTTTTGGTTATTTCCATATTTCTCATCAAGAGACACAAACATGTCAAAGCCTTAAAATATGCGTAACGTGGAACATTTATAATGTAATTGTATCAAGAGTAACGGCGACAACAACAACTGTTCACGTCCTGAAAATAGAAAACACATATTAACTTTAGAAACATTACGTAAATAAACACTAAATAAACATAAATATTAAATCCAGCAAAAAGAATTATTAAATCCAAACATCTGTTTCTTCAATAGGAGTAAATGTTTCTTTAAACGGAAAAAGGTAAACTCTTGTGTGTGTGTACCCTAAGAAATACAACACCGTTTTGTTTGATTTAAACTGCATAAACAATCTCTGTTTCTCTCTTCACGCGTACTTGATGTAGATTCTCGCAAATCTAACAGTTTGCTTGTAACTTTAAAAATCACTTTCACCGGCTGTTAGTTCACACTTACAGAATAAAAGGATGACGCAGGGATTATTTCCGCAGAGATAGTCAGGCACAGAAGGATGTATTTCACTTTCGCCTAATACTCTGGGAAATGTTTCTGCGATATGAATCAAATTCGATCCTTTCAAAACGTACTGACGTGGTGACTTAAGCATTTGTATTGGAACAAGTCAGATTCGTTTGGAAACGAAGTGTATTGGACAAACTTTTAGGCACAATGGCAATAAATCCTTATTATTATGTACTTATGTACGTATGGAATTGGGATAATTTATTATGACAAATCAAATAATTGGCAATATACGTAACACACCTGTAAAATTTGCAGTATTTTTATTAGAACCATCAAAGTCGAAAATTGGCGATGTCGCCAACTTGAATAGAAACTAGATTAACAACATCCACTAACTTTTCATTAGTTTTGTATAAAATGGGTTCGGCAAAAGTAACATATTAATCTAATATCTCTGTAAATATAAACCTTTATCAAAAATTTTATTGACAAAATTTATTTTCCGCCATTTGTGAATTTTTCCCAAAAGAAATATGTTTCGGTCTTTAAAAAAATATTTCTTTTAACAGTAACATTTTTTGGCAGATTTGAAACGGCCTAGATGCTTCAAAAAATTGCGAATATTGTTTTGAAGTCCATTAGCGTATCGTCCTGTCAAACATTAATAGCATACGGAGCCCCATTTTGTTGAAACCATAGGTTACATACATTAATTATCATCGGGCAACATTCAAAATATATGACGCAATGTGGTTACGCAATAAGTTTAAGTAATTGTCACCTGTTAATGTCGACCAACAATGCCAGCCTACACATAAAATTGTTGGGAATGCTGCGTATCATGTTCTATCATCTAATATGGATTATCAGCCGACCAATAACGGTAGTTACGCCTATTTACAAATCCGCTAAAACAAAACGTAGCTTCGTCAGAGAATTAAATATTGTGGAAAAAATTTGAATAACCATTAGACTACTCTATAAAACTGCATTGGCGTGTCTGGATGATCTTCGTTATCTTCTTTAAGCTCATGTAAAAGATGTATCTTATGGGGGTTGTATTTGATTTTTCTCAATATTGGAGCAACAGATTTCATCATTCATCAGACTTATATCATTTTCTAATGCCACTTGAGTGTTTGACATAGTTGGATTATCCTTGATTAGTAGTTGATTTGGGGAGGCCAGCTTTAGGAATATCTTGAATATTCCTTTCAACAACTTTCTGTAAATTTAGCAACCGATCTCGAACCCGTTGATTCGGCTATAAAATTTCGCTCTGGGCGAACGTCGTTGAATTAGACGGCAAACTTCGTTATGAGAACGTTGGCTGCTAACTTATCTAACCACTATAAGGATTTTGATTCAAGTTAAGCAGTTAACTTCACACGCTATTGAAGGAAAACACTTTTACGGTGCAACTATTTAATTGAAGTATGCCAATAATTCTTTAACAGACGTTTTACCTAACTAGATTTACTTCAATACATAAACAATCGGTTAGAACCAACGATGTTTTGCTGATAAATATCATTAAATATTTTTTTTGTTATCTAACCATGAATATAATATATATCAATATTAAGAAATTTATGAAATGGTGGAAAATAACAAAACATAACTTGTGAAACAAATTTGTTAATGATACTTTTTCTGAAGATTATATTTACAAGGATATTAGATTATTGCCTTACTTTTTGTCGAACCCAGTATGTTACTTGATCAATAATATTAAATACTAAGAAAGCATTTCTAGAACATTTTTGTTGGACAAACACACGATAGCTAATTCAAGAAGCCTCCCGTGCAAATAGGGAGGAAATTAACGTCAGAGGCGCTGCATCAATTCCACAATTCCTTATTCGGTAAACGACGTTTTCAAGTAGTCTCAACTCTTTTCTCTCGCGCCATATACAATGTGTGTGTTTATTTTTGCTGTTATCATTCATCATCTTAACAATTAGTTTTCAAAATGTTTCGTATATATAATTATAAGATTTATTTCACACATCACTTTGATGTTATGTTTAATGGTTTTGCATTGTTTACATTCATTTATCATTATTTATATTCATATCGATAATACCTATGTTTTACATGTTATGTAGATCCCAGACAATAAAAGAATTATCTTTATTATTAATTATTATTACTAATGTGTCCAAGTTTTATCTGCAGTTATTAATCGACGCCAAAACTTATTTCGCTTAAACTGCTTGAACAGAACTTTGGAAATGTTCATTCGAATGCGTTTTTGGTCCTGAGTAAGCAGTCCAGCAGTCCACGGCACCCAAAGCCCAGTTAGCCTTTTCATTGCTAAATATCCAATCAATTTATGAGATGCCCAGATATGATTCCAGCATAATGTAAAAATCCTACACCACAATATCAAAGAAAATATCGACTATACTGCGTTTGTTTACTAAAAGGTACAATCCATTAATGAAATATGTCATCATTCTATGCCTTTTCAAAGATTAGTTACATTAAATTTTATGGATCCTTTTTAAGTTTTGGTCTACTTATTTAAAAATTTGATTTCGAAATTTGTATATTCGTGGAAATTAGTATTTGAGCTACGTATATTTGCAAAATATATATCCTTTTGTATCGTCCAAATCCTTTATCGCGAGGTTAAACACCTATCTCGTTACGAAATAAATACTCCAGATAATCATACAATACTATCATTAGAGGTCGATAGTATCTTCATTAAATGACAAATTGGTTCAAGATCACAGATAAGTTATATTTTCTTACATCATTATCAATCAATTGAACAAACACAATAATCTATTTGCATATAATGTATTTCACGAATATTTTATTATTCGTTCCGTGTGAACTATTTATTTTCTCATTGCTTGTATAATAATTGTCAAAAAATTGCAAAAATATACTGGAAAACCAAAGGTGTATAAAGAAATGGGCACGTGCTTCGATCAGCTGTTTTACAAGTATTATATTCGTAAACACAATAGATAGCTAAATACATCCCATCAAATTAATGCGCGGCATTAGCTCGATATTGCTTAAAGAACGGTCACGCAGATGCTACAGAAATAATCCTCTTATTGTATAATTGCGTCTATATTATAATGGAACTAAGTTAACTTGATCGGTAGTTCTTATTTGTTGCTTATAAAGGATGAACCTCCCATGGAGAAGGTATGCTATCCACGTCCATTGTCACGCCAGGCAACGTAACAATACTATTATACTTGCCAAAATACTCTCATATATTCGGAAATATATTACACTTACTATACGATTGTGATCCAAGTCGTTAGAGTAATTGCAATAACTTGCTTTGATAACTAATATCTTAAGTTGTTAATTAATAAGTATGTGGAGAGAAAATGAAATACAAACAAATATGTGTTTAATTCCAAACATTCATTTTTTTAAATAAAACAGTGTACAAAAGTACTATAAAAATAAATTCTATGTGCAATTAGCTAAATAAATTATCACAGAATGCAACATATTTAACGTAATTTAACGTACAATATATGTTAATCTAATTAATAATATTGTATAATTTTACTTTGTACACGTATTTTAATTTTATACAAAGGAAAATAAGTGATTTACAATAAGTTACGTATTAATACAATGTTTCCGCAACTCTTTCCAAAAATTAAGTTAATACGTCTATTTCTAATTTTACTACATAATGAAGGCTGCCCCAAGCTTCTGGAATTGTAAAATCGCGTTTATTTTACTATTGGTAGAAAGCAAACATTTTTTGATGACATAATAGACCTAATGTAATACCTTTCATAACTATTTCTGCATATACAGTTAGTTTCCCCATGAATATATTATGGATTTCGTATGTTTATTTTTAACAGATTTCAAGATATTTGTAATATTGGGCCAAATCGCCAATACAGGGTGAATTAGGAGGAAGACACCAAATTCCAGGAGTGTGAAAATAATGTAAAAAAGCTTATATGTTCTTATTCGATTTTCATTTTTTTTTAAGTTATAGCGTAACTGAACAAATAAAATTTCATATATTAACATTTTTTAAATCACAGCGTTCTTTGAATAAATATTTAAAAATGCTATTACATTTTTTTAGTTACCTTATAACTTGAAAAAAAATAAAAATCGGACATTAGTTTTTTTTCACGTGTACAATACACCCTGTTGTGTGTTCTTTTCTGTTTTCTTAAAAAGAATCCGCAAATAAATTTTTAAGGAATTTAGTTGTATATTTGCCATTATCTAGACAAGGTGTTGGAATGCTTTCCAAATATGTAGAATGCTCAGTACTGACCACTAAACTTTACCAAAATCAAAGACCATTTCTTTCCAATAGCACCGCACAATTTTTCTCTACCGACTGGACTTTTTATATAATGATGCATACGTCTATATGCATATTTACAGTTAAGCGCGGGTCCTGCATTTGAGTATTGTATCCAAATGATTTCTTGTGTTAGTACTGTTTGGTACCATAACAACAGTAAGCAAAACATATTAGCATAGCTGTTCTTAACTGTTAATTCTAAATTTTGAGCCGAAGTAGCTATTTGCAGTCAAAGGCGAGTCTTGAAAATTGTATCAAAATGGTATCTGGTGTTAATGTAGTTTGGTTCCCATCACAACAGTAAACAACACATGCTAATAACATTAACGATCTTAGACTCAAAATTTCGATCCCAAGTAAGAAAGAGTGGTAGGTAATAGATATAATTTATGTATAAAAAAGAATGAAAGCAGTGGTATATGTCATCATTTAAACAATATTTGAACAAAAGGCGCAATTTTGCAATTTAAAAAAATTGGGACACCTACATGTAAAAAGGAAGCGTTGCTCTGAATAGTGGGAATACTTTCAGGTTTAAAGTGTCCGATGTAATAATAACATACAATAATATCATTTTGCCACATAATTGAGATTTTTCCGACACGAATCTAAAGTTCATTTCCGAAAGTGCATCTATACACAATCGCTCTTGAAGAATACCATATCCGCAACGATAGCCAACGCTAAGAAACCGAAATAACAGGCCAACGTGATAGCCCCGCTTGCTCTCGACAAATGAAATTTAGTAAATAACAAAGAAATGTAAAGGGTTATCGCTACGGCTATTAATCCTAAGATGGTGTATTCTAAAGATCCGGATTGGATATTAACAAAAGAATCCCCGTTTGGACCCGGTAACACCGTTTTGATGAACCACGGAAGACCCAGAGATAATAGGATATTCATAGTGTTAGCCCCTAAAGCGTTAGATACACCCATCTTACCTTCACCTGCAAAAAATGTAGAAAACTGCATCATATTTGAATAACTCTTCGAAATATTAAAAAAAATAGTTATTTAAAAAAATTGTTATTTATAATTATCGAAATATGAAATTATATCATTCCTGAACCACGTTTCACAAAAAAAAAAACTTCAAATCGATCTCCTACATGGATGATTATTTATAAATAAAACATTATCATCGATGACAGACTGATACTTGAAGTGGACTCAATTTCAGTCTCAAATTAAAATCTCACCTTTCCTAGATAAGATCGCTATGGAAAACGATTCGGGTAGACAGCCTCCAACAGCTAAGAACGTCAAGCCCAATACGGCATCAGGTATTCCAAATGTAATACCTAAAAATAGTAATATTGTACTTTTACGTAAGCGCAATTATAAATTTTCCAAGGGCTTATCTACCTACCTACGATGGTTACCATCCACGAAACCAAGTAAGAATTTGCTGCAATCCATATGATACACATAACGAAGGTAATGGGAAACAATTTGGGATGCTTTCTGCAGTCAGGAATCGTGTAATAAACAAGGAATCTAATTGGCCAAGTGAAGATGAAAAAAGCTCTGTACCAACGTCCGGATTTTGGAAATTTGTAAATGTTATACTCTGTAATATAAAGTAACGTATTACTTGCTGATTAACTTTGATTTGTAGGAAAAAAAGTTCTACAGTCTTGCTATTCCAAGGGAAACACTAGCAACTCGAAAATAATAAACAACTATATATTCAATATTCCTGTTAAATATTTATATTCTATATAAATTAGATATTCTTTAAAAATTGAAGAAGTTAGAATAAAATAACACGCTCTACAAATACATATGTTATTAGGTTCTTCAAACTCACCGATTCAATTTTGAAAGTAGGAATATAATAATAATAATAATTATTATTATTATTATTATTTACTATTTTTCCACGAAAAAAACACTATTCTTAATAATTTATTTATATAGCTGATTATTTATATTAGTAATTATATTATAATTTTTTTTAGTCGTTTGAACAAGTATAAAATTTTGTTTCTTGTTGATAGCAGCTGTTGCATTGAGAATGAGAAATTATAATCGCTTGCCATATACAGACTGTCTCACGAGGAACTTCAACGATTTTTATACGAAAAAGTATACATTGGAAAATTCTGAAAACTTGACAAAGCCTACATGTACTATTGTACTAAAATATTTTCAATTATCCAAGACTTGCAAGTCCATGTGAACTTTTATAATTGTAAAACTGTTGGAAGCTTGGAAAATTAAAATTTTTATAACTGTTGACCGTATAGAGTAGGATTAGGAACCGAATGAATTTTTCGAAAACATACAGCGTGTCCTACAATTATTTCCTTTTATACAACTGTTTTTTCCCTTTCTTATCAAATTGCGCTTACAAAAACAAATTTTAGAAATAAATCCACGTTAACGACTACTTTTAAAAACGTGTTCGTTGATTGTCCTTCAAACACGAATCTTCGACATCAGCAGTTTGCTTAATACTCTGCGAGGCACTGATTTCTGCAAATATTCTATTCGATAAGTTAGGCAATAATATATTGAAAATAATATGCTGCAATTTGCCTTTAAATTTTCATTAAAACCCATTACGTGTTCCTGTTTATAAAGAGAAGCTTCCTAATTTACCTTTGCCTCCAGAGACTACCACAACATAACAGTGGACATGGATATCCTTATGCAAAGTATTTGGAACCACTGACAGAAGTACCTAATACTTGTTTCTTTATACTTAACAATACCTGTTCATATTTATGAATATTTTTGAGGTTATTAATCGGTCGTGTGCGCATTCAGAAATCTCAAAATGCTTTCAATAACAAAGAAGTTGAAAATCGTTTAGCTTTTACCCATTCAAATTTTTGCAACATACTGGATGAAATATAGAAATCGGAAGAGTGGTATCGGCACTGTTGAATCTTTAGAAATTTGCAAGAGGGTAAAAGCGGAATGTCCTCTGGGCTGCAGTGACGACTAAATTTCACTAGCAAAATACCTGTTCTAAATATCCTCATAGAAGTAGGAGAAATCCATTCGAGTGGTTCAGTAATTTAATCGTCAGTCAAATGTGCGCTGTAAAATATATATCCACTTACGTCGCGTGACATCGAGCGAACGTTTTCTGTGTGTAAACATATTTCATCTGAAAGAAGACGGCAACTATAGTCTAGAAAATGTATTAATTAACTGCGAAACCAATGTAAAAAAAGTCTCTTCTCTAGTACAATGAATAGTGCTTATATATTTCTTGCCTTTTTCTCCTTATAGTGGTTTTTTTTCGCTGTACGTTACCGTTTCCAATTTGTAGTACCTTTTTTGACGCTTATTTACCCTTTTTCATATTTTTGCTGCCTAAATATCGGGACTATAATTATTATTCATGGAAATGCTGTCAATACAAAAACTGAAATATTACTTATTAAAGTTTTTGCAAAATCATTTAGTACATAGACAAAAATTAATGCAAATCAAACAATACTTGAGTATTGGACTCACAACGGTTAACATTTTTAGATTCACACAAGCCCAGCATCCAACTATGTGTTAATAAGGAAATACTGGAACTACATCGAAACTTTGCATTTTATTACAAAATCAATATTGGATATATTCTCCTTCAGAAAATATATTATACGAATGCATTCCAGTGGTATCAATCAGCTATCAAGTACCTAACTCGATCATGTGGAGTAGAACCGAAACCTAGAGCTATGCAATGCACGAGTTTCGATATCTTTACATTTCACGTGTTTTTCTTTGCGAATAAGACCTAAAATTACATCGTAAAATTTTCTACACCCAAAAAACGGGTATTCCGAAACAAGCTTGTATTTTTGTTAAATTTACAAGAGTTCAATAGCATTTATTGTTTTGCGTATATATCAATGAATCCAATTAATCACATTACTGGTGTATTAATCAACACATACGACAATTATACCTAATTCCGCGAATTAAATTTTTTAATAAAATATCCACTTGATAAATAATAAGTCTACCTGCGCATATAATTTAACTACTTTGTAAGCAAGACAAGAGTCCATCTCTTTAAAGCTAAGCATATCAGTACAGCATTACTTTTATGGTCGTTGCACCATCCTTACTTACTAAATTAAACACTAACCTTCTTTCGAGCCTATTATTTGATTCTCTAAATCGGACGCCCTACTTTCCACATATTTTGACATGGGTTCATCGAGATAACAACTTGTAACCGTCGATGAGGATGATTTGTTGGTGGCGAGAGCTTTCTTTTCATTTTTTCTGTTTCTAATGCTGTTTACCAGGTTGTGAACGATGTTCGAAATTCTTTCATTCGTAACCATAACAAAAAAGTACACAAAGTATCCGGTGAACATTGTTAATGCTTCGTACCAGAATATGTGTCCGTCCCAGCTTATCAAAACTAAAAACACTACGGCGAAAATATAAAGGATGACATCTCTAGTAACAGGCCACCATGCAATTTTAATGGGCTGTAATGCAAAATGAAAAAGTTATCGGTAGGTTATTTTTTAAATGTCCTTTTTAATAATAAAAGCAAGGACTGCGAGGTAGTCTACAATTTTGGCATTACCAGTTTTAGAGTTTAGAACAGAACGCAACCATTTATTCTGAAATCGGTACGCTGAGGAGGAGTGAAGAAACATCAAACAATACTAACATTTCCCCATCTTCTAATTCAATATTATTTACCTTATTTAGAAAATAAAATTTAGTAAATATTCTACTTATTTGCTTACTGGCCATTTGGACAATTTGTATATAAGTGAGTCTATATCTGAAACTTTTTGTCTCGTATGGATTTTTGGTAGACAGTACATTTCAAGAACTCCGGGGTTTGCAATTGACAGTTTAAACTTAACTTAAACATTCGCGTTAATATGTTTTGGGCAAGAATAAGAAGCTTTTTCACTCCTATAATCATGGATGGTAAAGGATTTTTTCTCAATTCTCTATAAGGTCCTGATGATAGCAAATTGTCGACGCGGTTTAATTAATGTGGCTTGTCCAAAATGACTATTCTGTTCCTTTTATATTTAACAGAAAATATAAAGATAAACCTTGCTAGAATATAAAAATGACATATCTGAAGTCCAAAGGTATGAAGCAAATAATATAGTTCTTGAGAATCCCAAAATTGTCTTTTGGTGGACTAGCATCAAAACATAAGAATATCTAATTGGCTTGTTTTTTAATAGACCAACTAGTTCCACCTAGGGCCTTATGGTCATTATTCTATTGACTAGAACTTCACTCATTTAGATCCTCCATTCCCATCACATCCTCACAAGTTCGCAAATTAGCATGCAATGAATAGATTAGTCATACTATCTACTAATGATGAAACATCTCTATTTCAAGGTGCCTACTATTTTCTTTATCAAAACTAATTTAATTTTTTGGTGAAGGCTTTACTTTCTAATTGACTAAGAAACTCAAGAGAATAGACCTCGTTTAAGTTATTCTATCTATTCAGGACATTATATAAACTCAAATTTTCATATAAGCCAGCAGGAAGTTAAATACAAAGCAAAATTAATCAAAAAAAATCTCGATTATTAGCTATAAAATAATGAAGGTTAACACTGCAAAATTAACTAAAATATTAACCCTTTAATAGTAATAATCTAATCAACTAACCTACTCTAAACACCACATAATAATGACTGTTTCATTATTCTCTGCAGCAATTTGATAGCGTTTCAATCTGATCATTTCAATTGGTAATTACTTACAAAAGGCGCTGCCAATCCACCGATTGAAGCAACCCCTATCGTGTTGAACATAGACGATCCCACTATTGTCCCGATTCCAATGTCCGACTCGGTTACAAAGGTTCCAATGACGTTAACGAACAATTCTGGAGTAGATGTTGCGATCGCCATAAATGTAGCAGCTGCTACATCCTGCGAGTAAATAGAGTGCGCTTTTAAGTGCAAATATTTATAGAAGGCGATGAAAATGTTCTAAAAATAACGCATTTCTAACCGAACACTGGAAAACTGTTAAAAATAATGTTGCATAAAGCTTCATCGCCATAAAAATGAGGAGCAATGAGTTACTGATAAACTAACATTGTTATTGGAAGGATTGGTATGCTCCTAAACTCCTATTAGCCGGTTATTTCTCTTGCTATTTCCTTGTTAAAAAATTCTAAAACATTTTTTAAATGCGTACCCACGACATCTCTTTAAGCTAATATTAACCCATAACTAAAAATTCGCAAAATTGTTGAAGCCAAACTCATCTATTCAGATTTAGAGATCACAATACAGAACGAATAAATCCGTACAAATGTACTATGTTCCATAAAATTGATCTATTAAATAATAAACACTTCAGCATGAAAACATTTTGGTATTTTGGTATTTACTATAAAACCTTCAGATATCATCAAATCAATATCATCGTGATCATCATGATTGTTTACATCTTTCATTTTGGAAAACCCCTAAATTAAAATTTATGGCTTGTCAAGGAACGGATCTTTATGTATGAAATAGTGTAAAGTATTTTCTACTAACGTGTTATCCAGTAGTTAATTAAAAATTTAATAAATAACCCGATTTTTGTTTCAGTTCAATCCAGTAGTTACTTCAATATGAGAAACAGTTTTAACCAAAACAACAAATATAAACTTATATACAACGAATTTGCTGAAACAACTGCGTTGTTGCCCTGCATAAATTCAAGAATGGTGAAGAGAAAATCATTTTCTCTAGAACCTTTATTTGACACCTCCAAAAAGAGCTTTTTTCTGATTCGAAGCATGTATAGCATATTGACAGAGGTTTTCGATACAATGCTTTAATTGACGGAAAAGATATTTTAAGATTAAACAAGGTACAGCGATGAAATGTCAAGCTATCAAACTTTTCAATTATCATTCATCAGTGATAGAAAAATTACGTACACCAACAAAGAGAAACGAGATTTTCTATTCATTGACTCGAAATACAACAATAGCGAGTATATCCAGAACGACAACAGCCATACCGCACTATTATTTTTTAACCTTGAGAGAAACTTGGTTGAAAATGCAACTTGAAAGATGTGGCCGATGTAGCGCTAATGACAGCAATTTTAAATGTGGTATTTTTAAATATTCACAGGAAACTACTACTACAGTTCAGTTGAAACATATTGAATGTTTGATTAAATGCAATTAGTGATTTGTCCAGGCCATAGAGGCTGTCAAGTTTTGATCCAAAGCTTCGAAGGCATTCCTTCTACTTATCACCTTAAGTTGGACTGTTTCGATTTTCATTTAACCAATTCGCAATAAAAGACAACTGTTTACAAATAATAATGACCCTTCCACAGCATTTCGAAAGGTAGGAAAGAAAGTTTTTAGGGGTCACGCTAGGAACCTTCTGAAAAATCCGGAAGATAAACCAGACATCAACGAAAAATTGGGAATTTATAGAAATTTATAAAATTGCATGCAGTGACTACATCCTATATTGGTCAAACGAAAAGAGCGATGGGAAGCAGGTTCAATGAGCACATTAAGTACTACGTGTACGGAAGGATAGAATTGCATATATAATATTAAATTAGTAAACCTGAAATTGATTAAGAAAGTAACTTACTTAACAACGCGGAAATTAGATGCTTACGAAACTATTAAAAAAAAAAACACAAATTTTATGAATAGAGAGAACGGGCCGTTGTGATACTCAAGTCTGTTTGATTTATTAAGTACGGCGGACACATGTTTCCGTCGTCGATTTTTCCGTATTTTTCTTAGTTTTAAAGGTAAGTAGAGGCAAAAGTAGATACCTGTAAATAAATATCTACTTTTAAACTAAACTTACTTCAAATATTTCTCGAGAGTAGGGATGCGTACAGCGTTATTTACTTTAATATATCTTTACATCTCATGTAAAAAAATAAATGCAAAGTAGAGAACTCAAAAAAAATATTTTACCTTACTTGATACACTCTTCTTTTCTATGAAAACCGTCGCTTCTTCTAAATTAATTATGTACTACTTGTACAACAGTCTGCTATGTGAATAAGTGTAATGTTTGCTTTTACTAAGTCACGCATTGTTGAAGTGTAAATGTCTAATTGTGTTTGTCAAAAAAATTAAGTGTTTACCGATTGCCAAATGTAAAATGCTGATAAGAGTTAAACGGAATGTCCTTAATGTTCCCCATAATTGCATCGGACGAGTCAATTTTGTACAGTGAACAAGTATCAGTAGTATTTTTTATTATAAAAAATATACATTACCTCAGATAAATCCAACGTCTTACAAATCTGTTCAACGCATGGTATGAAATACTGATCACAGACTATTGCTATTAAGCAAAAGCAATAGATGCAAATTACTATATGTACTATGATAGCTCCTTGGAGTGTTTGTTCCGGTGTAAAAAACGGTGGAAAGTCGTCAGCTGAGCTACCACATTCCAAATAGTCACTGGTATCATTGTCCGCAGTTCTAGGCATAGCGAACCAAATATGCGCTCTTCTTTTAGCATGAGCAATAGCCTTAGTAGCGTTTGCATTCTGTTGAAGGAACTCTGATGGAAGAAGGTTGAGATTTTCTCCTGATACATTTGGCACTTGACTAGGGATATCCAGAGAGCCTTGAACAATATCTAAACACATATCTCCAATAATTTCCTGTTAATAAGGTTGAAGTTATGACTTACCTTGTTGATAAGTTAAAACTAAGCAACTTGAGATCATCAAACAGAGTTTGATCTTGAGCATTCTCGTTGAGAGTTTTTAGATTTTCACACCTTCCAAGTATTTCAATCTGCTACTAAGGTCACTTAACAAAAGCTAATGTCAAGTTGAGGAATATAATTCCGCTGAGCCAAACATGCATCGTCTGAAACGATGATCGTTAATTTAAAAATGTAAGATCTAATTGAGACATTATGTGCTATAGATTTGATGCTATTCATAGCTACACTTAAGTATAAAAAGGAAGATAAGAATACAATGTAACTAGCAAAATTAAAACTCGGCTGCAATAAATGTGTAAGAACAATAAGAGATAAGTTGCGAATCTGTAGTACAGAATTCCCAGTATCATCTTACTTAATAGTTTGTTGGGTTTATAGTATTCAACACACAAGATTGTTACTTTCAGCATTGTTCCTAGAACCGAATAATGCTTATTAATTTTATCTGTTTGTACACTGATATGATATATTTATATGACATATATTTAGAAATGTGTAGCCTTACAATGTTCATAATACCTAAATTAACTAAAATGAGAAACAATGTAATAGACAGCTCGAATAAAAATTTGCGATAACTTACAGGTACTATACCCCCCTTAAATGTAATTATATTTTGCTCACTACTAGATAGATTAAGTTATCTTATCAAAGAATAAGCATTTTACTTCCTATATTATCTTATATTGCCAAAATTTTGTGGTCTCTAAGCGATTTATTTACTTATTAATTACAATGAGAATCCACAAATTCCCGAAATAATTGTCTAAATAATTAAATAATTTGATACGGCGCGAAGTGTGCCGATACTTTAGTATTTACCGTACTACCCCATAGTCCTTGCTATCGCTATTTAAACTGACGGAATTCTATAAAATGATATGATCAATTACACATTGGATTGTGTAATTTTTTGAAAAGGGCCAAACGTATAAATTGTTTTAATCGTTCTATAAATTAAATTTCTTTATGGTATCTTAACTTTTTAGTGTTCTCAGGAATTGAAAGAAAAACAAGAAATTGCAACCCTACAGAGAAAAAGTCGCTTGTTGAATCAACAAAAACTACCCTAGAAACCAGAGAAATTAAAACAAAAAAAATATTGTCTTCCAATTGTAATAGTTAAGATCCTTGCAAATATTGTTAGATTAATGCTCGTGGTCAAAGAACATTTGAGGGGATTTAATATTTATGGTAACTATATTTGACATAAATTCATTTATATTTACGTTTAAAAAACCGTCAAATTAAAAGTTAAAATTGTATTGAAATTTTAATTTTTTAATGTTCTATCATGGAGTAATGATAATAGGTTAAAATAAAACCAAAATATTTCCATTTTTTCCAACATTTTTTTGAAGATAGAGCGCACTAGGGTCAAAATACCAATTGCACCATTCAAATGCAAAGCAGCCTGCAATATCAGGGTAAATTAATAAATCCAAAACTTATATCAAGCATTTTCTAATAGAAAGTAAAAGAACTCAAGGTGGATGGGAAAAAAGAACAAATTGAAAAATACAGGAGCTGTACAATGAACCATATTGTGGCAGTAGTTAGGGGGCAAAAGCTCAAATGGTTGGGCCATATTATAACGATGGATCCCGAAGAAGATATTAGAATATATCGGGGGAAGAAAAAGACGAGGGAGGCCAAGGACAAGACCAGAGCTCGAAATATATTAACAAAAAAAATAGAAAGTTTTAATAAAAAAACACTTCTTCAAAATTGTCCAGAAAATTTGAATCCGAGATTTTATTGAAATTTGGGATTAAAACATTCGTAGTTTATTAAAAAAAAATCAGGCACAATAATAGTGATACATTTATCAGATCAATAGACTTTGAGATTAATTCACGTATTACACTTTATCACAATAGTCGCTAATATAATCTTAGCACGTCTAATTGCGGTATTTACGCGAAGCCCTCAACACATTTTTCTTTTTTCTGTAAAAATAGCGATAGTGATCGGTCTTACAAATAGGTCAGTGTAGTCGTCGTACTACACATTGTAAAAAAATAGCTCAAGTAGTTGGAGACAGCGCGAACTTGCCGTTATCAAATGATATTGGTTTCTATCGTAATAAGTATTTTGCATTAAAAATATAAGTGTCTATTGATCTTGCTTAGTAGATGTGATCTTGAAAAGTTATAATGTGAACCTTGATACAATTACAAATCGCATATTTTTATTTAATTGTATCCAATCTCAACCAGAAATCAGAAAATTTATAAAAATGTTAAGTCTACATATAAAAATGAATAGCATTCGACAGTCAATAATACTTTTGGATGGACTAGTAGGTATTAGTTTCCTAATTTGAATTAGGGAATATGTATTGTTCTTTTCCATTCGTTTTCATCGCAAAAGCGAGACACTTCGTGCTACGTGAACCAATAAATCATGTTTTCTATGCACTTCGTTCTATTCAAAAACTGTTGTGTTACTTGACCTTTTTGAAGACACTTACGATTTGGCATGTTATCCTGGGTGAATGAAAACCGATGGAAAAGAACGAAATCTGCATATTATGCAATGACTGATATAAACGTATATCGTTGAGGTTGCGTTAGTAAAGCTCGATTGCAACTGATTTGTATTTAAATGTTGGTGTTTTTTTAGAAACCTTCTACATACTCTCACAAATGCTTAAAATTGAAGAAAACAATAAAGCTTTTAAAAATTATGTTAAACACTTTCATGAAATAAATATTTTAAATCTCTAAACTACCTTTAAAGGAAAACTTCGAGCAATTTGTGCATTCATACAACATAGAAATGATTTACTATTTTTCTTTCTACTAAGCACCTGTGCAGGTTTTAACATTATTAGAAAAATTATTGCATACAGTTTGCTGCTTCTTGAATCACTTCTACGCGATCTCGATACGTAAAAATCCAGGGGCGTTAAATCAGAGTTACTGGCAGGCAATTGTATAGGTTCTACTTTTTCAACCCATAAAGTTTACAAACGATAATTTTTTACTGAATTATGTGAAATAATATTGTCCTCTCACATATATTTGTACATTAGATAAAATAATTCTTTTGCGCTAACTCATTATAAAATAAATGCTATTGCATGGACTCTCATTACCAATGATTGATGTAGAATTTCTTTTTACATCAAGAGTTCTGTGTATATCATGTAGATCATTATTATTTATCTAGCATTAATATTAAAAAGATTAATTATCTTTAACTTCTACAACCATAAAAGAAAATGCATCATCATCCATTTTTATTGTAATAATGTTTAAAACTTGAATGCACTATAAAACACAATGGTTAATAAAGAAAATGATCTTCAAACATAGCTCAAACATAGCATTTAGCAAATTACTCTTTAATTATAAAAAAAAGTTCAGTAAACCTCTCAAAAAAAGAGTAGTAGAGAACTTCATGTTCGACGCCCTAAAAACATTGGAAACCAAAGCATTTACACGTATAGCTTAGTTTTATTACTAAAAAAAAAAGGAAAATTAGTTTCGAGGTATTCCTAAGGAATGCAAGACTTTCTTTCATGAAGAATACTTACTGATTGTTTTTCTTTTTGTGAAAAGCTTATTTTGTTTAATTTTTTTTTTTGTATAAATTATTAAATTAAACATTACATTTAACAATGTTTACAATTAATAACTGGAATAATGTTGACAGGAACGAATCTTGAAAGGATCTTAAAGGGTAAATGCGTACTTAGATTTATTTATTCAAATATTTATATTGTTTTTACACGTAGTGGACTTAATGTGTGTTAATAATGTACGGGCTAAATATTCTAATTGTATAGTCCCCCTTTTCACAAATAATGGGACGTCTTAAACCAGAGTTTTGCGAAGGATGTGCTACGACACATTAACTTGCCGTAGAGTTTTCCAATGTACCTACAATACCACTAATTAACGAGAAATTTTCTTGCACCAATGAAGAAAAACTATTTGGATTTGCTTTAAAAGGCAAATAAAATATATTTTCTATCTATTAATCGGAAAAATATGACTGATCGAACATTAAAAATTAAACATTCAGAATTTCATCGAGATACTTTTTGGAAAAGTTGGAAAAGTTTTCTAAGGCACTTCTATTCAAAGACTGATGTAAAAGCATTCTTTTACCTACATAACCAATCACGATTCGGTTTTTTACTATGGGCCATGAGCATTTTCTTAATATATAACTATATATTATAATATTGTTTATGAAAATATAAGGTATTTCTAAGGAGACATTTTTCGACAGCTTAAGAAATGGTAATTGGCAGCAGGATGGTAATTATTTAGTCAATAAGTATTAGAAACTGTGCAGAATGAGATAATCACCGCGGACAAACGAAATTTATAGTGAAAGTAACTTAACAACAGATAATACTTCTCCTGCTAATTTCGGTTAAACACGCGCATTTCAAGGTTACAAAGACGCAGCAATGACATTAGGGCTGATAATAGCAGGACAATTCTTGCATTGTGTACACAATTATTCAGGAGTCATGCCTCCCTAATAAACGAGTGCGAGCGAATAGCATATCTACTTTAAACAGAATGAAGCAGCCTGTGTATTCGTATCGCTTGCATGGAGTTAACAGCATCTGGTAAAAGCTGTGCATTTTTGCATTTTAAAGTATATATACTATTCGCTCACGCCGATTTATTACACGGAGACATGACTTCTGAATGCTTTTGTGGTCTAGCAAGCAATCTGCAATTATTAAGTTATGTAATTTTATTTTAGCCGTGTAAGTTCAATTAATCTGGGACGACCGAATTCGGTCACCGGTTAAAGATGAGGACCATTCGTGTCCTCGAAACGGCCGTCACGGATTAATTAAATATGTGTGGTGCAGAGGTTGCCGATACTTATGTGTTGTTTTGCCATACTACGCCATAGTCCTTGCTATCATTAGTGTGTAAATATTTTTTAAATAAATTTTTAAATTATAATTTTAAAAAATAATTAAGAATATTTATATAATTTAGGCCCGTGAAGAAGTGTGCATGATTTAAAAGTAATTTTGATTGTGAACGGTATCTAAAAAATATTTCAAAATATCATTTTCAATAAAGTCAATTTAAAAGGTTGGTTTTTCTGTAACTGGCGGCGCATCATCAGTTTGATACTCCCAATTCTATATCACATATAAATTTGTAATATAACAATGTAATAAAAATTCAATGGCGTTCAATTTAAAACATGTTTTCAGGTATCTCTCAAAAAACTATTAAAAAACAATTTAAAATTTTAATATATCTTGTTATTAATGGGAATAGTAATGGAAGCATCAAATCAGAATATTTATGCTTACATACTACATATACTATACTGGTATACTGGTTGTTACCCAAACACTTCAATTTTGTATTGAAAATAAAAAAAGGGTACCAAATACAATTCTTCTGTTGCAAAATAATAAATGTAAAAGGAATAATATATATAGAAGAAATATTCAGCTCCCTGTTCAGTTTATCTAAATCTTTGGACTATTACGTATTCTAGGGGAATAACATAGGTTCAAGTACGATATTTTATTAACAAGAACACTAGAAACTACATTATAGGTGTGTAAGAAATCTGCTGAGAATTTTATTATAACAATAAGCTTGTTATCTTTGGATCAGGAAACTAAATTATTCGTTGTTTCTTAGAAATTACATATATTTATACATGTAATTTTTATTAATAATTTCTTCGTAGGTGGGTCCATGTATAATTAAAATCTTAAATTCTAGGGATGTTTAACGTTTCGATAATATGTATATTATCTTTTTTAGACAAATTTTAATAAATACATCCTTCAGTGTTACTATTTTGGTTTCTTCTTCAATTAATATTTCGAAAATTTACGAGAATTATTACGTTCGTGGGAAGTGAAGGAAACTTTCAAAATACTAATATTACAATAAACCACGAATTACACAATTGTAGCTATAGTTTATTGTTCACTTTTACAATAATCAAAATGATTCTTTATTTTGAAAAGTCTCTTACAATAATGAGAATATTGACTAAATCTAAAAATTCAGTGTTCATTATGTTAATTTAAAAATTGCATCCGCAAGTAGAACTAGTAAATGGAAGTAGTACGTAGATTTAAATTGGTGATACATTGTGTGTTTACAGAGCAACTTAGTGTAAGTTGCAGTAACAATTTTTTAAGTGAGCAATCACTCGCTTTCGCTTCACACTATACTTACTACAACCCTTCCCTATTTGCATGAATATCTTTGAAACTATATAGGAGGTATTAAAAAATACTGTGGACGACAAGTGGTTTACGCCGTTAATCATTTTGGAATATAAAAATTTTACCAAAAAGATGTAAAAATTACATTGAATTTATACATGTGTACTGAGATTGCCGAAAACAATCTAATTTGCAGGGAAAAAAATCATGTCTCCCGATAAATATTGTTAATCTATCTGATACATACAAGCTGTCCGACGAGGAAAACTCGGCAGCACATCAAAGCCTAGATGTACTATTGGAATAAAACATTTCTATTCAATTATCTGACTTCTAGTTATACCGGAAGCTGTCAACTTTGTTATTTTAAATAGAATGTCTATATATTATTATATTTTTGAATTCCTAATTTTGAAGATTGCTTGATAAAACGTATCATACTTAAAATTTTTGGATTTTTTTGTCATTTTTGGCATAAATCGACGAATACACGTAAGCTTTTATAACCGTGAAAGCGTTTAACTTAAAAAATTGAAATTTTGCAAAATTGTTGCCCGCATAAGGTAGAATTAGAAACCGAATAATTTTGTCAAAAACATTATACGACGTGTCCTACAATTGCGGTTAAACTTTCAAATGGAAGTGTTGATATTTCTATTTGATTATATAGCTGTACATTTTTAAATACAATTATCTATTTTTTTAATCTTTGTTTTCGAATTGTCCTTACGAAAGAAGAATGAAAAGAATAATATTCACTTATATAAGAACGTTTTGAGATGAAGAACTATACTTGTTTCAAACATTCTTATAAAAATTATCATTGCTGCACTAATTATGTAGCATAAATCGATTGCTCATACCGTCAATTTACATATGCGATATGTATCATATTATTTCTTTGTTTTTATTCTTTGTTTTTATTGTAGGTTGCACTATATCTTTTTAATTGCTACTACTAAACTAAACTCAATTTTTATGAAAAAATTATTTTATAGACATAACTTTCTTAGTAGCAAATTAGATAATTTCAACGAATAAAAGATTTTACACTTGAAAAAAAATTAGAGGGATGGTTGACCCCATATCTAATCCGCGCTATTGTTTCTATAATTCTAGCTACCTTAATATGAATTTCTTCTATCTAATCAACGATTATGGTAAATATAAATTGAAATATTTTCGTTTCACATTTCTGATATATATATAGAAGTAATTTCTTTTTCTAACTAATTTCCTGATCACTTAATTCATAGTTTTTTTTAGATATTCCCATTATCGTAAAGCACTTCATAATATCCAAAACTTTTTATAAGGAATGAATCTTTATGTAAAAATAAAAAAAAGTTTATAAGTATAACAATTACGTACTCCACAAAAATATAAATAACAATAACTCTAAATAACGAAATATTTACCTAAAGGATAATAACTGTGTAATACCGGTTAAAATCAATTTATTTAATCTTCACAAATCTCCACTAAATTCAACCGTAAACAAACCGCGAGGGATAACTTCGATAGAACTGACTGCGTACCGTGATCAATATTAGACAGGATCTGATTTATCAGCAAATTCACAAACCTTTTATACAAAAATATAATCGTACAGGTAGCAAGGCATCTTTGTCCGACTGATAAGTGTACATCTATTGCTCGGATTGTCGAATGTAAACAAATACTCGTGTTCATGAGTAAGTACATACATGCTAATCCGGTTACAAATTTGTATTTCACGTAAATAATGGCACGTCGGAAAATATTAGAATTCCTCAGTTAATTAACATACTTACAGATACATAATATGGAAATAAACCTCTCAACCGGGTACGTAGAATATATGCGCATTTGCTTTGTAATTAATTCGTCGTATGTGAAAGAACAAAACTAATAGGAACTACTGATGCCTTTTAGAAATTAATAAAGACTAATTTCCAATCAATCATTATTCGTTAGTTGGCATAATATTTTTTTTGTTTACTCTCACATCTAAATAAAAAGAAATGCTGTACGTAGCAGACTCGCAATGCACAGTAAAATGTTTTACAATAATATTACTGATAAAAAAAAAATTCCTAGTCTTAGCATATGGCTGTAGTGCTAGCAAATATTCAAACGAATTGTTTTCTCTTCGCAGTAATGAAGAGACATCAATCAATCAAAGCGGTATGAAGCTTGTTTTTTTGCGATTAATGATAATAATGTCTAAATATATGTGCCCGGTTTCGCTTGTCCCGCAAGCAATTGTACTAATTGTCTATCTTTCGTATCTGAGGAAGCTAAGCTATTTTAGCATTATATTTTTTGATTATTGTTTCTAGGCATTTTCTGATGTGTTCTGTTTCGTATCTGGTTTATCTTTCGGATTGTCTAGAAGGTTTCTGGGGGGTATTTCACGAACTAAAACACACGTTCCCAGTTTGTTCCCTAAAAACTTTACTTATGCTATTCAACAAATTTCGCAAATTTCTTAACCTGATTTCTGCAGGAATTAAAGTTGTGGAATTTCTCGTATGATCCTTACACTAGACTTTCTTAAGGATGCACTCGACATCTATGGTAGAATAACCATAGCTCATTTTTTTATAAATTTAAGTTCTTTATTGTATCTATTGCACTTTTATTGAAGGAGCATTTTTTATTGTTAGCAATGGTTAGAACCTATTTATCAGTATTGCTTTTCTTTCAATAGATGTTAATTCCCAATTTTATCTTATTCCTAATTGTCTATGAAGTGAATGGTCTCGAATTTTGTATTTGTAATTTCTTAACTTATCTTAATTATCTGACTCTGAGATTATAAAAACAAGCGGCGTCCTTTTTAAAAATGCGTTTCAAATTTCCTTATAAATGGAAGAAGACAACAGATTTGCTATCATTGCACCTTATAGTTACCCATAACTCATAATACTTGCCATCCATTTGAAATGATGCAAAAGTGAAGTTAATCTTTTGTATTCAGCAATTTTTATATCGTTAATTTATACTAAAATTTCTTTGCCTTATTTATAAAGTCTAGCAAGTTTTCTATTTCTAGACTGTCCACTTGGACGTGGCAAGTACTCCACGCCTAGGTTTATTTTATTTTGCCTAAACATAGAATTATATTGATGTATAATACTATGATCTATTAAATAATTATCTACGGTTTTTTATTTAACATTTTATTAACAAAACAGATTACTCTGTCGTAGCACGCTTTTAAAAATATACATACAATATTACTATTATCTAAGATTAATAGGAATTATAAAACATAAATACTATTATCAAATAACGTCACACCGTTTATTTTTAATAATTAAAATAGTGGAAACATATTTTGTCCAATACACTTGCTGAGTAGGGCGGCATAGAGTTATACGCCTAAGATCGTCGTACTTTACTGGCGTAAATAAGGCTACGGAGAAGAGGTACGCTCAGAACTGGCTGGCCCATTGGCATCTGGGTATTCTATGTAAAATGCGCTGATTTTAACCGTATAACTCAGCGCCGCTCTATTCAGCAAGTTAGGCAGTGTGCCGAACAAAATATATTTCCACTATCTCTATTGATAATCTGTGTCACATTTCTTACAAAATAACGACTTATGAGGAGAGGAATGTAATTTAATTTATAAAAAATGATAAAAACGTAAAAGTTATATATATTCTTATTGTAGATTTTTTAGCCAATGTCATCTATCGCAAGTCGGTAAATTGACTGGGAAGAACGCATTTAATTCAATTAATGTGGCAAAGCATAAGAATGTAAGGTAGAGTAATAAACAGAAGAGGCCAGTTTTCCAGTTCAACCTGAAAAAGAAGAACAAACATGAAGTTAAAAACGTACTTTCTTTTGAAAATTATATGTATTCATCGTTATACCCACTTGAATTTGTTGATAAGTAAGCTCAAATAGAACAATATCAACGTCAGCAACAACAAGCAAGCATTATAAACAAGACCAGAAGAATTGATTACAATTGAATGAGTTATGGGGTCTTTAGGATTCAACCAGGTCTTGAGCAGCCACGGAATACCTAAGCATAGGAGAATATCGAAAGTGTTTGATCCTATTGAACTGCTGACACCCATAGCTCCATGACCTAAAAAATTAATAATATATCATTTCGGATTTATTTATGAAACTTATAGGCAATAATTATTTCTGTATATTTTATAAAATAACAAAATTTAAATTCGGTTTTGTACATAATTTGTATTCCTTTCCATAAGCTAAACAATCTCAAGCAATCTAATTAAGGCGTTTCTGGAGGATGTCTGCAAAGCACTTAGAAAGCCACATTTATACAAAGTACAGTGTAACTTCTACAATTTCTACGAAGAGATTATTGATTTTGTATGTAGTTTGTACGCCTACGAAAGGAAACAGAAAATTTATGCTGATTGCCTCTTTGATGGGGCTTTTTAACTGATCGTTTTACATTATGCGTATATTCGGGTCATGACTTTAATTTTTGCGACTGTCAAGTGAGATTTTACTGATTTAGAGTATCAGTGAACCACCCATTTGTTCATCTGACTCTCCAAGATATCGTTTTTTAATATTTCAACGTACGTTACAATTTTAATTATCTCAGAATATACGTTAAGCGAAAAAGAGTCAGGAGAAGAATCTGCTCACAATCATTTTTATAAAAGCACATATTGTTAAAGAATTAACGAAAATACTGTAATGTAAAAGTTCTTTCATAACAAATTGAGAAAACAAAAGATTCTGGTGTAATGAATTCATTTTTTGCCAACATTTATTTGATGTCACAACTACAGTATGGAACACATACATCTCCCTAACAATACCGTTCCTGTCTATATTATACAAAAGAAAGAAAGAATAATTTAAAAAATAACTAAAAAGTTATTGTCAATTGGTTGCTGTTTATTTAGTAGAGCAGTTCAGCAGAAGTCTTGACCAATAAGAGACGCCCTCGCATTGCTGATTACGTTTTTCCAAATATCAGCAGGAGTGTCGTTCTTCTTAACAAGGTTTAATGTGAGTGTTTGACTATCCCGGTAGATTATCCGGTCTTAGTTGAAGCAATGATTACTTACATAATACCGCGATTTCATCAAACAGAACTTTTGGATGAGGTTGATGAATAGAAGACCTATTAAGACGTCGTTTCTCTTTGTTGTACGAGTTTTTGCAGAGTGACCAACGTAGACCGTAAGAGCAAAGAACGATAAGAAAGTGGTGGAATTTATCCTTAGGAGGAGAGAAGAATTTTTGAAAATTTATATGGACCTTGGAAAGAGCTCTATCCCCCACATCATGACCACAGGGAAGGTAAGCAACATTCCCTTCAGAGGTAGTTAGTATTGCCCTTAGTTTCTTTGTTGTCTAAATGAACGATTGGTAACTCAATCACAGAAACTTTCTTTGCCAGAAGATGACGGAAAGGATAAAATGTACATCCACAATCGTCTCACAGGATAGTTATATATGAAAAAACATTAAATTTGGTTTGAAGTAGTAGTAGAACAGTTGTTGAATGTTCGACGAGACCTCCTAAATTATTTTTTATGGGGGAGTTGTTAAAAATAATATTTATAAAGTTGATGTCCCACAAAATATTAAAGAACTTCAAGGAAGACTCTAGAATGCCAATGTAGTTCCTAGAAGAACCATACAAAGGTCACTGCGTCGTAATTACAAGCGTCTCCCGACGATGTGCTCTCAGTTGCATGGAACTTCTTCTGGGCTACCGTTACTGTCGGAAGAATGAGTATGGTCGTTCGGGGTACGGTTTTTATTGCCCTTGCTTCGCGACCCGTCCTCGTGTATCCAAAGGGAATAACAGACATTATCAAACGTTCTTATACTCTTAAAGATATCCAAAAGTGCATCATTCCTACAGATTGTAAACCAATTTTTGCCTAAAATCCACAAGCCGAATGTCCCCCTCCGCCCCATTGTCAATGCCATCGACAGTCCGACTTACAAGCTGGCTAAGCGTTTGACCAAACTTCTAAAACCCTATATCGGCGCCACAAATCCTTTTATTCTAAATTCATCTCATTCTGTCAAACGCATATAAGATCTCGCCTTCGACGCACAAGACATTCTGGTCAGCTTCGACGTGAAATCTCTGGTAGAAACAAGAAAGTTGATAATGGGTAAAAAGAACCAAAACGTCATTTAACAACTTCGAATACTCCATTAGATAGAAGATCTGAAGTGACCTCGAGAATGTGTCTTTAGTTTTTTCCTGAAAGCCCAAATAAAAAAATTATATTCTTTGCGAGCTAATAACAAATACAAAGCTTGCCAAATTTAAGCCTGCCTTCTATCTTCTCTGTAGCAGCAGTATTCCGCTATCGAGTCAGAGCCAATCAGATAGTTTTCCATCATCCAATTTACGTTTGACTAATCTGTGATTGAGTGTTACGTCTTCATTTTCTAATTGATTCGCTATTCTTTAAAGTGAGATGTGCAAAGGTGTTGATTTTCAAATGACAAATTTACTATTGTTGAATGGAGTACAAATGATGTGAGAAATTGAATTCTATTGTACGCTCCTGAATCCTGTTCGGCTTTGGCAACGATCTCTAGAGAGAGGAGCTTTAATTAGCTTTCTCAAAAGTTGTCAGTTATAACGTTTCTGAGAATGGTTTGCTTGTTTTTCTAATTCTTTAGATTTTAGTAAACAAAATTTGGAGGCAAGCAAACCAAGAGAGTAAATCGTCGACTTCCTTAGCAATTGGACTTAATAATGTTTAAAAGTTTCTCGTTTATATTGCTCAGATAAATTACTAAAGTATTATGCATCCCTTTGAGCATGCATAATGCCTAATGCATACATTAAAACTAAAAATCTAAATGTTAATTTGTTTAGAGAAAAGCTCTAAAAGATCCCACGACTGAGGAAGTTATTTTGTAACAACTGAAATCCAAGATATGAACATACATTCTATAATAAGAATGTTTACATGAAACCGTTATAGAACTTACATTTACTTGTTGCTAAACATAAATTTTTTTGTGTTAGATACTGCGTAAAAAGTATATTTACAAAACCTTTGGATTTGGCGTGTTGATGGAAACAATTTTAGAATTTGGATAGAATTTAGAATTTTTACTTCTGTATAAAATATATGGAAAAAACAAATTATTGTGTAATTTAAATTAATTACACAATATATTATCTTCTTCGTCATCTAACAAATACTTGCCTTGATTAGCTACAATTACACTAGAAACGGCTTCAGGTACACTAGTACCGGCTGCCAAGAACGTTAATCCCATCACAGAATCTGGTATATCTAGGGTGTCGCCTGAAAACGTAAAAAGACAAGTGCTACAGGTTACTAGGTTGATGCAATACAAGTTACCTACCTATTATGGTTATTGCCCAAGCTGCCAAATACGACGTGCATCCTATCCAAAACACACACATTATAAATGTTAATGCTATTAATCGTGGGTATTTTTTACAGTCAGGTATGGTCAGGTACAGTAACAAGGAAATGGGCCACGTTAATACCCAAAATATTTTCCTAGGCTTCGTTTCGTTAGTTGGCCATTTCCAAATGTTCGTCGAATCTTCTGTAAAGTAAAATTAACGAAATGATCATAGAAAGTGAAATCTTAAGGGCTTACCTAACTCTTCACAATCTTTTAACGTTATATCACCATTACCCATTATAAAACCAGCACAGCCATTCTTTTCACATCTAACCAGAAGCGGATGAGTTTCGCTGAGTATTTCTTGATAGCGATGCTTGTGGCGTCTCTTGCACAGTCTTCTCAGTCTTGTAATCGCATTTATGATGCTTTCATTAAAATACATTACTGGAAAGAATAATCGGCAATTAATCTTTTTAAAATGCGTATTATATTTTTATAAATTAAAAATTATTTATATAAAATGACTTACCAGCTATATATAAACAATATGCTAATATCAGTAAGATTGCTTCTACTAGATAGACTCTTTCGTCGCCCAATATCTTGATCAAAATGCATACAGCGATTGCATACATGGTGCTGTCTCTTGTTACTGGCCACCACTCTAATTGTAGTACCTGAAATGAGATGGTACATCGCAAAATAATCAACTATGGGTGAAAATAAAATGCAAAAACTGTTCAAAAAATAATTGAATACGAGAAAGAAGTTAATACATCATGGACATCTTTTTTTCTTATTATCACACCAAATTTTATTCTTTAGAAAAGGTCATCAACTCCTCGTTACCACCAATAATCGAGGCAAGCCTAAATGCAGGTTTGGGAAAGTTGATTACGAAATTGTTTTTTCTGTTTTTACCATTGCTCTATAATTTCAATGCACTACTCTCTTTTCTATAATAGAATCCTCAAAATAAGGTACGAGGGTAGCCTAAAAAGTTTCAACCCTCAACTTATAGATGGCTTTACTCAGCAAAAATATTCTGGCAGTATAATTGCGTATGCGTTGAAAGACACTTGAATAAAAGTTTCAACCATATTGGTGTTATTTAATAGCTGTCTGTGTCAGTTGATGTTAGTGTTTTTACAAAAATGTAAAATCTAAAGTATTGAGCCGTTGTCAAATTCTCACATTTAAAAGAAAATACGCCAAAGCCAATTTAAAGCGAGATGGATGCTGCTTATGGAGGTTCTACACCATAATTTGCCACAGTGACACTTTGGACAGCTGAATTTAAACGTGGTTAACCAACGTCAACGTTCAACGTCAACCAACTTGGTCATATACTGACTGAAGATTTTGGCATGAAAAAGCTAACCGCACGTTGGGTGATGTGCTTGCTCGTTCAGGATCATAGGCCGTCATTTTGATATCGACTAATAACTGCAGATGAAATTTGAATGTACCAGTACACTCCTGAAGCTTAAACTCAGACAAAACAATTGACTGCGAAGCCGACAAAGTGATGGCGACTGTATTTTGGAATAGTCATGGCGTTGTATTAATCGACAATCTTTAAAAAGGAAGAGCAATAACGGAAGCATACTACATGATGCATGATTGCTTGATAAACCGAAGGCAGATATTGCAGCAAAATTGCCACAGGAAAGTTACTTCCTTGCACTTCAATGATCGCCATGGCAAAAATTCACGAATTGGTGTTCGAATTGATTGACCCACCGTATTTATCAGATCTGAGCCCAATAGAGATTTTTGGGTTTCCTAGGTTTAAAATCTCGCTCGGAGAACAGTGATTTATATCTATATATATGATAATCGGATAAGGAGGTCAACAAGTTCGTAGATACCTATTTTGCAGAACAAGATGCCGACTAATATGTTAACGAATGAGGAGCATTGCTGGGAAAAGTGTATAGAGTTACAGCTCTAGAAAGAGCATATGTTGAGAAATATCGCTGAATTTGACGAAAAATATTTCTCTGTTAGGCTGAAAACTTTTCAGACGATCCTCATAGCTGAAATTTCAGAGATATCAACTCAGATGGCGAGGAGTTGTGTTGAGTTAGGGTGCCATATATGTCGAAAAGAGGGGATACATAACAGGGGTACATAAAAGAATACCACCGCTTTTATGTTAAACTGCCCTATACAACTACAAAGTTTCATTTAAATTATTTGCCGGGATTTTCTTGTTAGTACGCGCTTCCAACAACATCCCATGGCAAATCTGCAAATCCTTAATTAAATCATATGTACACACGTTAACCATAATTCTCTCGAATTGAAGATTACATCAAATTAAGACATTCAATTTCTCATCCAAGTATCAACATAACGGGAACAACCTAGCGCTTCTCTGTTTAGAATAATCGATGAAGCTTCCTCAGTGAAACTCCGAAAGCGCTTAATGCATTAGAATTATTGCTAAATCAACGTCGTTTATGTTCACATGCGGCAGATAGCAGTTATACAATATTAACGATCATATGGCATGACAAGCTGGCGTGACGTACAGCAACTACTTTATTCAACCGTGTGCTTACATTAAGAACGGTGTAGGTGCATATTCTAGCAACCTGTGTGCCGAGCAAGTATGCAGGAATGTAACTTACCATATTTGCTAATAAACCACAGCAGGCCGGTACTGCTAGAACGTTGAAAACAGCCGATCCAACAACTGTGCCGACGCCGATGTCGCCTTCGGTTATGAACGTTCCCACACAATTGATAAATAATTCCGAACTCGAGCCAGCTATTGCCATGAACGTTGCTCCTGTTATATCTTCCTTGAGACGTAAGTCTAGAAAAAAAAAACATTTATAAGGTAAATACTTCATTACGATCTAAATCACAAACAAATAGATTAATCACAAACTTTTCAATGTCACAACAAGCAGCCTCATTCGCACAGGAACCACTCATGCTTAACATCATCTAGTAAACCATAAACTTTGAAGCTGTAACAATATAAGGAATCCTCTGAAATATCTTGACCAATAATAGAATAGTAATAGCAAATATATATTATTCTTTTTCGAAGTAAATAGAACTTTGCTTCATATAGACTGTAATGCGATTCCTTATATTTTGTTTACTAACATCTTTTGTAATGTACACGTTATGCATTGACCTAAGAAAGTTGTTTTCATAGACATTTCAGTGCGAAAGTTTTAAATAACTTTCAATATATTATTATATCTCTCACTACTGAGAAAACAGTGTGCTTGAAATAAATATATTCGTTTTAACTTGAACTCTAATTAACATTTATACATGCTTGTTAACTTGCCAGACAAACTATGTACGAAAATAATGGTTCTTTCCAGTCGATGCTGAAATTGTATCAAAACAGACTAGTTTACTTAATATCTTTATCGCAACGAAACTTTATAGTACTTCATCGAAGCAATTTATATTTTTAAACGAAAAACATATATGCACAGCTTCAATTTTTACTAAAGATTGGCACATCTCACGTATAGGAAAAGTATTTTAAAGTATTTTACACAATAAGTAGATATTTTGCACAATAAACGAATAACAAATTTTCTAAGTATTAGAAAACAAGCAGTGAAGATAATAGCTTTTGATCAATGCTTTGGATAGAAATCTAAAGTAATTCTTTAGAATTGAAACATAAACTAATAGACTTTAATAATTATACTTACTAGCACATATTGACTTTACTGCAGGAACGAAGTATACCTCACATACCAACCCCATCAACATGAAAAAATAGCATGCTAACAAGGCATGTATCGCGGCCCAACCCTGTTGTCTTTGCTCTCTAGTAAGTCCATCATCTGGGAAATCGTGGACTGCCGAAGGGGTACAATTGTAACCGGCGACTAAACTCAAAAGTTTACGACCACCACCTTGATGTACATGAGCTGAAATTAAAAACGCATTAATAATATACATTGTAGTTTGCAAAGCTTTTTAAAAGAAGAAGAATAAGGATGTCATTTTAGAATGCTTCCAACGTCTAAACGTTTAAGAGAATTAGTTAAATACACTAGTCCCTCAGAGTCATTATTTTTAATCTTTATTAAGCTTTTGACAGAATTTGGGTAAACAACAGTAAATATTCTTCTTAAACAACCACGTACAGGGTACTAAAAAAGTGTCATATTATACAGAATGCAGTCTTTTGGAGGATTATTTCTTTTTGTAGCAATTGTGTATTTTTTCGCTTATCTTTTCTATCGTTTGAAAAAAATTGTATTTTCTTATGGTAGTTGGCACAGCTTCTACAAATATATAGTTTATAATTGATATTCAGTGATTAGTCTACAATTCTACGAATTTTCGCCATGCCTGTTTACGCTAACCTTGAATTGGCCGGCATGCATTTCATGTTTGGTGGTGCTAATGGGAATGCCAAAGTCTTTATGTTGACGCTCATCCTATTTACCAAATCTGTTCAATTTTTATAAGCCTGCACCAAACGTTGTGTAATACTGGTTCATTTGATAAAAACCCGTATGATTTCGGAAGTCCAATGTCGGTGTCCACCCTTGAGACAGAAGAGCACATTTTAATACGACGAGTTTACGTCGAGGTTCATCAAGTACGTTTGGTTTTTTCCCGCTGATTTCTGCGCAATGATGTTGACGTACGAAATAGAGCTTCTAGTTTTCGCAATACGCAACGAAAGTCCCCATGCTATTATGGAATCTGGACACAGGTACGTTTTTCGTTGAACATTTAGATAGGCATTTTGGGCGACAGATTACTAAGTCCAGTTGTTGGTAATATATTGCTCATCTGACAAACGGAAAATGTAAGTTTCGGTTCCTTGGCAGGGCGAGGTCAAACAATTAATTGCACTGGAAATACCAAGAAAATTCCAGATTTCCATAATGGATGATTCTTTAGACAACATTATTTTAAACCAAAAGCGAAAAATAAACTACATTTGTTGCTTTTAACACGATAATGCTCCGGTACATTTTTCGACTAGCATACACAGGTGAAAATTCTCGAAATCGTGATCAAAATCCCAAAGAAACAAACTTTGAATTGCTTTTGTCCACTAAGCCTAATTGAAGTGATTTTATCAATTTCATTAAGCCTAATTTTGATTCTATTGTAAATCCATAGTTAATAAATTTATCTTGATACCTACAAACAAATTTATTCATTTTGGACCGCTTTACTGATGGTTCTGCTGAAGTGCTAGGAGTTTCTAAATCTTCATTTGTCAAGCAACTTGAAGAAAATTAGTAGACTACTTTCTTTACTCATTTTGAAGAATGGTTTTCAATAAAATTATTTGATAAAAAATACTACCCATACTCCATCCATCTTACTTGCAGTACTCTGGTTTCACTTAACATATAAATCGTGAATTCAAAATTTCCAGTAATTGTATACTTTTATACTGAAGAAGTCCCATATGATTGTGGGCGAAACGTCGAGTAACCATGATTTGGCCATACGTTTCCGTTGTACTGAATGAGTTAAGGAGTTTAAGGAAACATTTGTAGCCAAATGAAGCGATAGCTACACCTTATATCTTTCTGTGTTTCTTCACAGCATTGCAACAAACAAACAAAAGTTGGAGATATTAGCCGTTAAAACCAATGCTTTGAATAGATCTGTGAATATGCAAGCAACAGAATTGGGTTGTGATCCAATAGTTGCAGTTCGCTGCTTTAAATGATCTTTCTTGTGGCATCTTTTAAGCAAAAAGCGAGAGATCAATCGGTAAATTCTTTTTGCTTATTATTATTATTAATTTTGCTTATATTCTACTTTAGACTGTATAGAACGAGTTAAAAAATATATTTGCGATAGTGTATGATTTCAAATAAAGTTGCAATTTCTTATACGAAGAAGTAAGAAAGACTAACGAAAGTGATACGTTATCAGTAGAGATGAAACAAACCTTGACATATTTTACATCACAATATGAAAGCAAATAGGCTGATGCATTTGCAATAAAAATCAGTCGCGGCTTGGTCGAAACATAAAGTTTCCTTGTGACACAGAACCGCATCAATTATCTGAGAAACAAAGTAGTAGGGCCCCCTGTCAATTTTAGTGGTATTGAAAAGTCTAAGCGAAGAAAGACTAAAGGAATGTGAACTAGAATTCCGAAGAATTATGATACGCTACTCAAAGGTTACTTTAAACAGAGGTATTGGATGCTGCTAATGGATTGAAGGATACGGTATTTTCCACTCACAACAAAGTGCAAAAATATATAGGGAAGCCTATCGTAAAATAGGTGTACCGCACTCTTCTGATTAAGTTCTATCGATATTTGTAGAAGCGAAACTTAAAATTTCCACGCTTCTCGGTGGACACGATAGTGATCTGTACCCTAATTATGAAACTATTACCGTTGCTACCAGTTTTGTGACCTCTCTCGTACCTGTGCAATTAAACCCAAGTCTACAACGGAAATTGTTTGGTGGCAGAATCTTCGTCCATAATAAAGTTAGTAAAGTTTCGGCATCCTTGTTACATCTTTTTTATTAACACTGCACATAATTATGCATAAAAATACTCACCTGTGCGTACCCTTAGAGAGCATCTACAAGGAACTTTCGGACAAAGATCGGTAGCAAAAGGTGGAGGTGTATCATAGCATGCAAAAATACCTAATTTTAACCGTCTATTTTCCGACCACTGTTCTTAAACTTTTCTACATATTTTGGGGCATATAATCGCTTTTCTAGGTGTGTGCCACTTTTTTCTAATAGCCTGTGTAAATTTTGGTCAATTACCGGAAAGCATAGCATAAATTTGAATCTTTTAATCAAACAACTTTCTTTGTTTTAATTTCCACAATACCCACGTGTTATTTATTTATTGAATAAAAGTCTTAAGAAGTCCTACTATTCTAATTTTACAATAAAAATAAGGATAACACAAATATTTCATATATTTCAACATTCCACTTCAAGTAAAAGGTTCTAATCGAACATTGTTCTTATATAATAATAATTTATTATATAAGCACCAATAAATAAAAAAATCTAGCACACTTAAAACATATTTACGTGAGATAAACTTCTTTAAGCTCCAGTATCAAAGACTATTAAAAACATACTTCAGATACTTTTCCACTGTTTAATCGTGTTTAATCATAAAAGTTCAATATCTCCTAGATGGAATTAGAAATTTTCCATGTGTCAGATTCAATGCTGCTCTGTATTTCGAAAAAAGTCCGATCAAAATACACTTGAATCATTAATAACTAGAAATTACTCAACATGTATCGCATTTATTTTTAAGTTGTTTGTTGTTTGTGTAATGTGAAGGACGATAATAGTTAAGGAATATATCGGTGACACTGTGTCGTAGTATGCATATCTCTGTGGGAATGCTGGAAATAGAAGTTTTGTGAGTTACTAGAAGAATGGTTTGCTATTAAAAGAAGGAAATATAGGGTCTCAACCTTGAACGTTGATAAATATTATTATTTCTTCGTGTGTATGTAAACAGAACATAATTATAAGTGATAAGATGGAATATCGAGGAAAAACAATCTATTCGTGTGATTTCCGCTTCAAAGAAAGATCTTCCTTTGACAATTTACTTCTTGACCCTTCAAAGCTAAATGTCTAGAGCTTCGAATTAGAAAAACTTTCACGCGAAGGGACCCTGACGCCCAATTGTTTTCGTCCACCACCATATTATCTAAATTTTATTCACAGTGTTTGATACCATATGTCTGAAAAAAAATTTTTTTTACATAGTACTGCCCCCATCAAACCTATTTTCCTTACTAAATGAATGCCAAATTTATTCCGTGGCGTTGAGAATATTACAGTGGCCTTTGTTTAGCATATTTGTTCAGTAGTTACAATTTTAGATACGTTTTAAAACGATGGTTAAAATTTCAGATTATTCAGAATTATAAATATATTAAAAAATGTACACTCAAAATAAACTAACAATCTGTTAAACAGCTACATTATGGAATTGATAAAATTACAGGTTAGTCTGATCTAATAAGCGAAATATTGGTAGTGTATTGTTCGATATTATTGTTGAAAATCATAAACAACAAGCTCACTCAATGTGTAAAAATAGTTTAAATCTGAAATCCAAATATTTGTGTTTTACAAATTTTGTTGAAACTTTGCGTTGACTGGCATCTGCGGTCACGAACCTTCCTCTGGTGGCACCGGGCACACTCCCTTGAAAATAGCCGTGTCTGGTTATGTGGGTGTCTGACTGGGTGTACCGTTGCCTCCCTAACTTCTTGATAAACTTAAAAAAAAAAACAACGAATACAAAACTACATTCTAGGGTTTCATTGCCAAAAGAACAATGCGAAGCTTCTAAAACTGAAAATCAAGGAACCTCAATGGAGGCAAAAATGCCTGGAACCATTCCATTCGGGAATATCCAACTCTGAAGTGCAGAGGTTGGCCAAGATTACATCCAAAAGAGCTATCGTTAAGGCCAACTTCATTAAATATTCACAAGGAAGACAAAAAACTCCTTCAGCCCATGAAAAGAACAAAGCCAGACGACAGCACATCTCTGAATGTGCAGCGAAAAACCGAAAAGTCAGAGGTCCAAACAATTTCCTTTAAAGATACGGTGAATTCCATTAAGATAGCGGAGACACAGATGGAGCCGGAGAGCTAAAGGCAATTCAGAGCTCTATGATCGCGGGATACGAAAGCACACACAACATATAAAACTAACCGTAGAAAAATATCAAAAGGTATAACAAACTTGATTAGCATACTTGCAGATTGCAACTAAAAATCTTATTAAAATTGCACTAAAATTTATCATTCAAGTGCTTTTTTAAATAACAACACTCACACGCGGAACCGGGTGTCCGGTCCTAGAACAGGGTATCCAGGTAACTTGGAACCGGGTAGTGCGCTAGTAAGGTACCTCGTTCCTAAAAATGACGGTTTTCGGCAACTCAAACAAACATGTATACAGTGAAAGACACGAAACTTTGTTGACTACTCGGTAAAGTCAAGACGAGCATAATATTTAAAAATCGAAAGTATACGTAACCGAGATAGCAGAATATAATATACGTCGTAACTACTTAAGATATACGTCCACATTTTATTAAGTATCAATGATCTAGTTGAAATGAGACAGAATATGGCGGGGCAATGCGTAGATAAGAGCTTTCATGTCTACTGCAGTGCATGCAGCCTTTATAATTGTAATGCAGGGAGTACCACTCCTTTGATGTTTGACATTTGTTTTGCACTTGTTAGTGTTGGTTAATGTATCTTAGGTAAAATTTCCAAGTAATCCGGTAATGTTTCTTTCACAATTTTGCATTCTTAATGTTACTTTCCATTAAAAATTAGGGCGAAAAATTCAATTTCAATTCAGGGAATGTAATACAAAGATAAATTTGTGCTTCAACTCAAGATAAATTAAGAACCAAAATTTGTAGAATAATAGAATAAATGATACAATCAATTGTGTTAACGGCTCAGAGTCCCAATGATAAGCATGCCTGCTCCTAACTGTCAGGGTCCTATTAAGGTCAACGTGTCAGAATTTTCTGGTGAATCAACAAGTAGGGCAATAATTAGCTTCAGTCTTTACAGCTACGGAGTAATAGAAACAATGCCATGGGACAGAGCACATACACCATTTACCAGGTGTGTCGGTAATTCCTTTCCGGTTTTTCCGGCAGATGTCACTGGCCATAAGTATGAAATGTTATGATTTGATACATATGTAATTTTATTCTACTGACATTAACCTTAAAACTACACAAGTTACGTTCCGCCAAAATAACAGCGTTATAGATTTATAATTTTTTGAAAATGTCGAGTTTTGTGCCTGAAAACGTGCATTTGCGGCACGCATTACTTTTCTTGTTTCATCAAAAGAAAAAAGCCGCTGAAAGTCATCGTTTGCTAGTAGAGACTTACGGTGAGCATGCTCCAACCATAAGAACATGTGAAACGTGGTTTCGACAATTCAAATGTGGTGATTTCAACGTTCAAGATAAAGAACGTCCTGGTAGGCCGAAAACGTTTGAAGACGCGGAATTGCAGGAGCTATTGGATGAAGACTCAACACAAACTCAAAAACAATTAGCAGAAAAGTTGAATGTGGGCCGAGTAGCAATTTGTGAACGATTACAAGCTATGGGAAAGATCCAAAAGATGGGGAGATGGGTGCCACATGAATTGAATGACAGACAAATGGAAAATCGAAAAATCGTTAGTGAAATTCTGCTTCAAAGGTATGAAAGGAAGTCATTTCTGCATCGAATAGTAACGGGTGATGAAAAATGGATTTATTTCGAAAATCCCAAGCGAAAAAAATCATGGTTATCACCTGGCGAAGCTGGCCCATCGACTGCAAGGCCAAATCGCTTTGGTCGCAAGACCATGCTCTGTGTCTGGTGGGACCAGATTGGTGTCGTATATTATGAACTGTTGAAACCGGGAGAAACAGTTAATAGTGATCGCTACCGACAACAAATGATCAATTTGAACTGTGCATTGATCGAAAAACGTCCACAATACGCTGAAAGACATGATAAAGTGATTTTGCAACATGACAACGCGCCGTCTCATACAGCAAAACCAGTCAAAGAAATGTTGAAATCACTTGGATGGGAAGTTTTATCGCACCCGCCGTACTCTCCAGACCTGGCTCCATCCGACTACCACCTTTTCGCATCGATGGGGCACGCGCTTGCAGAGCAGCACTTCGCCGATTTCGAAGAAGTTAAAAAATGGCTCGATGAATGGTTTAGCTCAAAGGAGGAACTGTTCTTTTGGAATGGCATTCATAAATTGCCTGAGAGATGGACAAAATGTATAGAATCAAATGGCCAATACTTTGAATAAATAAATTTTAACTATCCATTCTAAGTAACGTGTTTTCTTTAGCGAAAAAACCGGAAAAGAATTACCGACACACCTGGTACATACATATAGCTTCAAAGCTTATATGCCTCGCAGGGCCGTCATCAAACAAAAAGGAAATCAGTGTTTAGTTGCAAAATTGTTAAAGAAATTTAACTAAATTAATAATAACTGACTGCTATGTTCCGTCAAATGAGACCAAAATTTAGAAATTCCTAGCAAAGATTGCTAAAAAGTTCTGATTTGTGCAAGAACGAATGTTTAGAAAACAATCATAAACTTGACGATAAGTGTCATAAATTCGCAATAGGAAATCTTGATACAAATAAAAAATTGTTTTCTTGATACCCCCACTTCACAAAAAAAAAATTCTAAAAGTTACTTTAGTATGCATCAATTCGATTTCATTACATGGTAAAATTTTTATCAACAACATACAATGTTTCCGTAAGAAAAAAATACTACGCAAAGATAACACAAAACGATCTTGGATAACATCGTTCAAAAACATTATCTACCTTAAAACAATTGTAACTCACGGACGTGCGCACATCAGATATATTTATTTGACATGAGGTCAAGAAGAGTGTAAACCAATTTGTTTTAATAGCGCCATAACATTTGATATTTACATCAAAACAAATAATTTTTGTCGTGACATTGTCAAACAGTAACCTACATAGATCTCCTGGAAGTCGCCAAGAAAAAAAATTATCGTACAATCAATCGTATTGCGTATGAATGCTGTACGAGATTAACATGTGTACATAGTCTTCATTCTTACGCTTGTCCGAAATTATGAAAGGACGACTCTTTTTCTGATGTAGATATCGAAATGTACACAAAAAATTCACGTGCAAGATCTTACATATTTTCGCAAAATACTTGCTATTTGTTTATTTATATACATATTAGTTATTTTTAATTATGAAATACGTAATTATCTTTATATTAGCTAAAAATATACCTGACGGGATACAACTTCCAAGAAATATAATGAGACATTTAAACTTTAAGAGGTCATGTCTTATTTACATCTACATTAAAAGTTGCCTTGAAGATAAGTCCCTAACTTGATGCTGCAATTTTATTATTATTTATAAAAAGGACATTTACTATAATGAAATATGAACACAAATCTATTTCTCTAATTGTAAGTAATTATAAAATTATATACAATTTATTTAATTTAAGTCTATTAAGTCGACTACAGATTATGGATAGGGTTGCAGCAGGACCTAGATAGATTGTGTGACTACCACCTCAAAAACAAGCTCTTTTTAAAATCTTCGTACATTTTGGGCGGGAATATCTTAACCGAAGTTTCTAATATAAGGGATCTTGGTATCATACTTAATGCTAAATTAATATACAGTGACCAGGTTGAGTATATTGCCGGTAAGTGTAACAAATTGCTCGGCTTTATAAGAACATATAAAAAATGTTTCTTCTTATGCGCACCTCATATCTCTATATTTTGCAATGAAGTCAAGGAAACTGAGTTTGGACTATCAATGCTATTATGAAGCAATTTATGAAGGAATACCAAGTCCGACAGTAGTCTGCTCTTACATAAAGGTAGAATTCCGCTTGCATGAAATCAAATAATTATCAAAAGATTGACCTAACTTTAGACAAACAAATCTGATTAACTTTTGTTAAACGCATTCTAATCTGTTAATGTAAGCAGCATATGCTGAGGATGCCATATAACAGAAGCATAAGACATTATTGAGTTTATGTGTACCATACCCTAATTATCTAAATTAAATTTTTCTTAACCCCCTTCAGGATTACTTTACTATTATGTTACCTACGCGATTTGTGTAATCGTACGTGTGTATCTATGTTAGAAAAGATAATGCGTCCTAACCTAAGTAGTTGCAAAAAGTTGAAACATTGTCTTTAGACACAGTTCTTTTCGCCCAATTTAGAAACAGATAGTTCACATAATGGTAGGTCAATAACTTAATAAACCTACATATATCCGCAAATGAAGTACTTTCAAGTTAGATGAACGAATAATGCCGCTCTTGTTGGATGAAGTTGATTAAACGAAAACTTTCCTTAAAGATGGAGATTGCAATGGACCTACCCTACGGCCATCAAAATCACAGGACTTGACACCATGGATTTTTGTGTATGGATATTTAGTCAAAACAAAAACCAACGCTCACGCTCATTAGACGTATTGGTAAGACTGGGGAAATATTAAGAAACACTAAGAAAAGCGTCTTCAGTTATGTCTTCTATAGAATAGTGAACGCATTGAAAATTGAATAATGATAGCAAGGACTGTGGGGTAGTATAGCAAACAACACAAAATATCGGCACACTCCGCACCACGCAAGTTTAATTAATTTGCGACAGCTGTTTCGAGGACGCGTTGATTTTCATTTTCAACCGTTGACCGAATTATGTGAGAAAAAGCTGTAATTATAACATGCCCGTTCTATCCCTATTCTCGAGAACAAAATATTATTAAATAAGTACTACTTTTGGCGACTACATACCCTAAAACCAAGAGATACAAAAAATGCGGAAAGATAGATGAAAGTGTCTCTTATCATTATAGTACGTATGTAATACCTGTGTATGCCCTGCCCTGATAAATCAAACAAAACTGAGTATGACAACGGTCCCTTCTCTCTATTCGTTAAATTTTTGTTGCTTTTTATGTATATAGTTTCGTAAATATTTAATTTTCGCGGGGAAGTTATGTTCTTAATCAATTTCAGGTTTTCCAATTTAATATTATACCCGGTTTCGTTTATGTATTGTGCGACACTTGACAATTCTATTCTACCGTACCTATAAGACCTTATGTACTCATTGAATCTGGTGCCTATCACTCTTTCCGTTTGACCAATATTAAAGTCGTGGAATTTCTCACATAATGCAATAAAGAAATTCATAAGAAATGTAGCTATTTACAATCGCTACTCATCTATAGTTGTCGATCGCATTCTTGAGGAAGTCCTTACACTTAAAAATCTTCTTAGCAATCCGAAAGAAGCCTATATTGGTCAAACGAAGATAAACACCAGATTCAACGAGGACATTAAGTCTTATAGGTACGGTAGAATAAAATCGTCAAGTATGGCGCAACACATGAACGAAAGCGGACATAATATTAAATTGAAAAACTCGAAATTGATTAAGAACATAACTTGGCCGCAGGAATGAGACGGTTACGAAACTATTTACATAAAAAGCAGCACCAATTTGATGAATAGAGAGAACGGATCGTTGTCATACTCAATTCTATTTGATTTATTAGGATAATACATACACATGTTTTATGTTTCGTACTGCAATGACAAGAGACTCTTTCGTATATTTTTCTGTATTTTTCGTGTGTTATGTGTTAGTTTTAAGTTGTGTAGACGGCAGAGGTAGGTACTTGTATGCAATATTTTTTTCTCAAGCGTAGGGTTAGGGGAGGCATGTTAGAAATGGAGTATTTCCTTACATCATTCGGTCAACGGTTGAAAATGAGGATCGACGCATCCTCGAAACAGCTGTCCTTAGTTAATTAATTAAACTTGTGTGGTGCGGAGTAAGTGGATACTTTAGTGTTGCTTGCATTAAAAATCGTTTTTAATACCTTATATTATTTGCCAACAAAGAAAATGAATTAATCGTTGAAAGATTGAAAAACTAATAGAGTAATATCAAAATTTTACTTACCAACAAATTAAACTCAAGCAGTGACAATTGCTAATGAAATAAAACCAATAGACACACAAATACGAGAGTCAAAAACCGAATATATGCAGGCATTAAAATATCTTAGAACAGCGACGGAAAGAAATAACCCCTACTTTTATATGCGGCATGGAATCGAGAGTATTATCGGAGATGCTAAAAAATGCTGTAAAATAACAATAGCGCGAATAAAGTAAGAAACGACAAAATAAGGAAATGGTGGAAAATGAAAAATGTCACAGAAAATTGAAACGTTGCAACAAATCCGCTTCGGCCACCTGATACATATAAGCGTGAAGACGGAACGGTAAAAGTTGTTTGGGAAAGTGAGACAGATAAGAAAGGAATAATGGACATATTGACACCGGACAGGCTGGACTTAAGCAAGAACTGAAGCGAGAAATGGGAAGAAATGGAGAGACACCGATGGTAGATGAAAGAGCAGGTAAGTATAAACAGAAAAGTAATAAATGTTTTCTTAGAATTGTGGAAGCCTCTACCACGTGATTAATAAAAATAATGAAAGAGGGATTTTAAAAAAATGCAGAAGTTTTTATAAAATTCTTAGATCTTTTTGATTGACCTTCAGCGTGAAAAATTTCAGGAAGTTGTTGGGATGGGACTAAAACAGTTGTGCATACGAGAATATTCAATCTATTTCTCGGTAGTTCAAATAATCTAGGTTTATTTAAGCTTGAATGTCACAATGTAACCAAGTCGTGAAAATTATCAAAAAAACATCCAACTTGCAATTTAAGGCGATGTATTTATACATCTTTACATAACATTTGTCAACAATCATCCTCGTTGCAGTATTTATGCGAAACTAATATAAACAAGCTCCAACCGATTATCTTATAAATAAGAGGTCGGTATTCGGTATGACTATTACCAAAGCCTATAAACAAAACATACTTGACTCTAAGCTGGTCAAATGTGACCTTCTAATAAGTAGGCATTCCAAAAAAGAATAATCTAAAAAAAATGATAACGACAGATTAAGGGTCTTGATGCTTTTACGCACGAGCCAAACTTCAAGTCAAAAAGTCCAAACGAGTATTCTCAAAACTATGAAATGTTAAGTTTTACAGCTGGGATGGGATTTAAAACTAAACTAGAATACTAATGGAAAGAATCATATTTTTCTTTAATTTAAAGCACGTCAGATTTTTTATTGTAAAAAAAATAGTAGTTGGAAATTTGCAAGATTTCATGTGGTGGTTGTAAAAATATATAATATGAGACGATAGGCAACTGAATCTAAATTTTAAAGCACGTAGCCTAATCCAGTTAATGAAAACAAGAAAGTATACCGAGTCCCCAAAATAAAAACCTATCAAATATACAAATTAACACAATGAATATTATTTATCATATTAGATGAATCACACATCAGACTTTGTTTCATATTACTAAATAATTTTCAGAAGTTTCTAGATTACCTAAAACAAATTTGCAAATTTCATAGAGTAATTGTGAAAAACGTAAGATGTACAGGTAACTGAATCTAAATTTTTCACCACTACGTTTCATTAGGTAACTGCAAGTACAAATTGTCACAACCATCCTTTCCGATTTTGTTGATTTATTATTATGAAAGTGGGATGTATTTGAAACTCGCAAAAATTGAAAATCGAAAAGCACACCAAGTATTCAAATTGAAATAATTTCCATAATATCTCTGGATTATCCTTACTTTTTTCTTTGAACTTACCTTCAATGGCCTGGTCGATCTTGACACCATTCCGGAAGCCCCTACTTGCAAAACCAATCACAATGTAGACTAAAGTAATGCTAAGCACCGTTCCGATTCTGAACCAAATAGTAAGTCTCTGTTTTAAAACCTTTCGCCCCAAACCCATGCCGCAGCCTTACTATTTTGAAGAAATCTCGAAAACTGAAGTGACTTTCGGTCCAACAGCGCAACATGAAACCGCAAAAACGACGATTAATCCAGATCTTATCCCTTTTTGGGCGGTGACCCCCTCTCACGCCTTCTTGATTAAAAAATTCTTGCTCTCTCTGTATGTACCAATTGGTAATCGAAATGCACCGCCTTGCTGCTGATACGAAGTTCAGACACGGAATAAGACAGTACGCGGCGTGTCACTTAACAAAATATTCTACGATTTGGTCTTATCATTCTGTAATGTTTATGTTACGCACCTATTTATGTAGAATAAGAATCGTTTGTTATCTCTCTCGTTCTTGATATTAAAATCTATATTAGTCAATTGTAGAATCATATCAATATATACACACACAATTGATATGATTTTAGAAGACTATCTGTTTATTATACTATTGCAACATATACATATGCCTCACAATGAAACTGGTCACTAATTCTAATCGTATGTATAAACAAATTTCATTTTTTTTTCAAGAATCCAAGTCGGATTTATCCAGCAACTGTTTCAATTATATCGTCCAATACGTAGTTTTATTTAGTAATTGAATATTTCAACAATGTACGATATGCATGTTGTGTTTTTGAACGAACGGATGCAATATTAAGTAAATAAACGCACTTTCGAGTTACGGTTCAAATGCGATCCGATATAATCCGCCAAATAAATGTCATTGCTGCAAACTTTAAACACTTCGCAAAGTAATTGAATTAAGTGCAAGGCCTCAGCAGAATTGACATGAAAAATGATTGATTATGTAAAAGTAAATCAGTTTATTTAAGAGACTCGTGTGATTAATTTATTTATTGAAATTCCATAGCTTTTTATAGAGTTACTCGTGATATCCCACCATATAGGGTGTACTAAAATCGAATTATTTGAATCTAATGATGCAAACAAGAGTACAGAAGCACAATTAGACCTACATTTGGTAATAATAAATTACGAAGTTAGAATTTAAAACATTCTTAGAAGATAGAAGAAGCCTTAATTTAATCTTTTATTACAAATTGCCAAATTTTCGATTGAACTATGTTTACCTTCATCAGAGCATATCTAAGAACAACGGTGGAATTTTTTTCTTTAATAATGTCAAATCAGGTCTAATTATATTTAAAACAATACGGAATAACAATTACTAAAAAATTTAGAGTATAAAAAGTCTATACCTTAATACATTCATATAAAATAGCGGAAAGATAGCAGTACCAACTATTTCAAAAGGAAATTGAAATTAATCAGATAACAAACCGGAATAAATATTACTTAAGTTGTCTATGTGTTTTCTACGATTAACAGAATGTTGTTTTATAAAGACACATTTCAATAAAATTACGTTTGACTAAATTATGTTCAACGTCCAGAACTCAAACGTTTTTAAAATCAAAAGTATAACCATCGCAATGAACTCACAGAGCCTTTTATATAATGAAATTCTGTTTTTAAATTTTTTAAATGTTTTGAAATATATTTGTGCGCAGATGTAAGTACGCACTTTGACTTTATTTGATTATTGTAAATTATTAAAGAAAAAATTTCCACCGTTGTTCTTTGAGATACCCGAATGAAGGTGACATAGTTCAACTGAAAGTTTGGCAATTTGTAATAAAGGATTAAATTAAAGCTTCTTCTATCTTTTGCCTGTCCATAAACCAACCAACGATTACTCTTTTGCGTTTTAAATTCTAACTTCGTTATACAAGATTCTATTGCAATGTCGACTTATTTCACGATGGTTCAAGAACAGCATGGAAAGAGAATATTCAATTTGATGAAGAACCACAAACAAAAATTTGCATATTTTAAAACTAGATTAATCTTTCTGTACGTGATAGGTTCAACAAACTTTTTGATAAAATAAAACGAAATCATAATATTCGTCCATCATTAGTTTTTACTGTGCAATGATCCCAAGTAGTGAGTCGACATCTGTAATACTAACTTACCGGATAATATATAGAATTTTTATCTCTCGGTTCGAAATTCAGTTTACCTACTTTTTTTTATTAACAAATTTACAAAAGTTACTAGTTGAAATTGGACACATTCTACAGTAAGTGGCACGTAAAGATAAAGACGTGGTTAGGTCTAAGGCCATTTGGTTTGTTACTAATTTTTTATCTAATCCAGCTTCTAACGACCCTGTCATCTCTTCGTCAATAGAGAAAGAGACAAAAATTAGTTTTAAAGACAACCCTGACCTATTAATTGCAAAAGTCGATAAAGGTAACGTCACAGTAATAATAGGGAAAAACACTTACCACAATAAATCAGTTCAACTATTATCTGATTCTGACACAAAAAATTCTAAAGACCCTACGAAGTTTGAAAAAATGAATAATAATTTTATTAAAAAAATATGGTTATACTGCGGACAATGTTGCTAAATCTTTGAAAACTTACAAGTACTGCACCTAGATATTATAGCCTAATAAAGATTGACAAGGATAAGTTTACACTAAGATCTATCATATCCTGTATCAATTCACCGATACAAAAACCTCTCTAAATATATAACTAACATTATTAGTACAGCGTTAGGTCTTATAACCAATACAGGACCAGAGATAATTTTAGCTTCTTTCGATGTTATACCATTGTTCACTAATATTCATTTCGATTTAGTAAAAGCAATTATCTCATTCTACAAGTATATAAAATTCGTTTAAATTTATTTATTGGTATAATTTCCTTTTCGTTTAATTTCTAATTGGAGGTGCCATCAGTCGTTCGAATGTCGAAATTGTGATGAACACGGTACTTTATCATCTTGATTTTGAATTTTTTGAATTGAAAGAGTTTACAAAAGACTACGAGTAACAGAAGAATAACAACGGAAAACAATATAATAAATTCAAAACTTCGCGTCCACATATTCGTTTATCTTACATTTATAGAAATAATAAATTTCCATGGAAAATCGTTCTATTTTCAGCTCTTCTTTCCGTAATTTTTTCCAATTTTAGTCGAAGTTATGGCCTACCTAACTCTTTTATTTTAATTTTGTCTTGTAGAGGAAGTCTATTAGTCAAAAGTGCTTTCAAAATTACACTCATACTGTTCATTTTATGGTTATTATAAACACAGTTACTTGTCACTATAAAAAAACTCCCTCTAACTCCGCTAAAATAAGAGTGGACGCGGAAATCGTGCGTGCCAAATGTATTACACTCTGGCTGGACTGCGACTGTTTATTTGGCCAGGCGTAGTAATCAGGGCTACGTCCCAAATATTTCATTTTAATCTATTGTACATTGTAAGATAAGGTAAAAGGTATATAATTCATTTGACCACGAATTAAATAATTTTGTTTATGAATTCAATTGAATTCTTAGAGGATATATCCGGGAGGACACTGAATACAATTACAATTCCAATAATATATGGATTGATGTTCCAGGGAGAATGCCACCATGTAATGGAATTTAAATGATCCATATGTTTGCGTAATTAACAGAAAACGCTTGTTTTTGTTTTCCTCTTACTTATATTTCTTTAAAAGACGATATCAATATAAATATATACGTATTTTACTATTATTTACAAAATTTTTGTATATATCTATCGCTCTAAATCTAAGTAAAATGGTTCATTTAAATTGACTAATCTCACATTGGTCTCATGACAAATGACATCCGATTTTTTTTCTGTTGCTGCCATGTAAAACGTGAAGCGAGTGACTTGTACTATACGTACGAAAGTGAACTTCCGAAACATCTAATCGCAAGTGTGCCGTATATAAATAAACATAAATGGACGTTGATTAAGATATTCTTGGATGAAAAACTAAACATGTATTTGTGCAACTTGTAAACATAATACGAACTTTATTAATTGCTCAATGTAGTGTATCTGTTACAGAGACTGGTAAAAAAAAAGAGACAAAACATGACGCTGGACACGTCTGTTTTATATTTGCAGCATATATTAGGAATTAATTTAGTGTATGCAAATAATCAGTGTATAGTAGTATTCGGCGGTTCAGGACCAAATCGTAGTTGGCGCCCCTGTACTTTCCAAAAATGTTTCAAAAATTACATTATGAAAACGAGTCACTGATTAAAAAATTAGACATTGATATATATGATATAAGTCTAGACAATGCTAAATTGAAAATCTGTATATTATAATGTTGTACTTTACCTCCTGTGCTCGCATGAGTTATTAAAAAAACATACATTCGACAACATTGTTACATGTTAGTTAAGTTTGTATTGATCTGCGCAGTAATTGAGGGTGCACAGAAAACCATCGTATGGAGTTTTGTATTATTAATAAAAAATAATATTGTGATAAATGGCAAAACAAGGTTTCTCCATTAAATACTTATCTCTCAGTATAAAATTACGTTCGAAAGAATATTTTTATTAAACAATTACATGTACTAAAATTAAAATTTATTTCATTGCCTTAAATGTTGAAATTGAAAGTCGTCGGTGTCAATAAATAATTGTAGCCTTTGCGGTATAGTTTGAATCACTTGCTCCAGTGTTTCTAGCGTAATTTCCAATACTGCTGAGTTTATTCGTTCCCTCACTTCGTCGACACTTAGGGGAGCCTCCTTCTTTGATAAGTCTCCAAACAAGAAAGGGCCCATCTGTTTGGAAAATGTTCGTTCAATCACTCTCTAACATTAAGAGCATAATGAGCGGTAGCTCCATCTTGCATGTACAGCATATTGAGTCGCACATTCAACGGTATGTCATCTATAACTTCTTCCAAAACATTGAGGTATTTACGGTTCGGAAAATAAATTTTTAGAGAACTTTCTTTGATGTCCGTACTCACAAAATCGGTGCGGATTTTCCTCTGCTCAATAGGGTGTTAAAGACTCCATCTCTATTAAATATGCATTTATCGCTCCAAAGACTATGTCTCAGAAAACCATCATCATCAGGAACTCTATTTAAAATCGTGTTGCAGAAATTTAGTTGGAGAATGTTTTCAAACAAGGTTAAATTTTGGCAACGTGATATTGGTGCAGAATGTTTTCTTTGAAAACTGAATGAACGGTTTTGTGGTTAGGATATTCATTGCAATAGCTAACTGTCTAGTTCTAGTTGAAAGATCCCTGTTTACTAAGTCTAGAATCTGCCCTTCTACTTGTACAGTACATCTTTTCCTTGGTCTACCAACATTTCGATGATTTGATGTAAAGGAACCCGTTTCCCGAAGACGTCGGTCCAGCCTTCGAAAGACGTTTGCTGTAGGGTGCCTCCGGTTTGGGTAGCGAGTACGATATTCTCGCATTGCCTCGTCTCCATTTCCATAACATGCACCGTATATCATGTAGCTACATACCCGCATACTCGGTAAATAAAAACTCCATGTTAAATGCGCGAAATAAGAAAACTAAAATCGTAAAAAGCGAGCAAGGAACTGAATAAACACTAAAATTAATAAGGAACCAATTAATTACTCGAACGACAGGAAAACACGCACAACATAGCTAGCAAAGTCTAACACAATTCAATTTGATAACTTTAATTAATTCGACTATTTAAAGGTCAATCTGTGATACTGTCTTGAATACCGTATTTACTGTACTATGTTGCCATATGTATCTTCAATGAAAATATGTTAACAGAGAAATGTTAAAAAAGTATTACAATTCTTCACCCTCCCGAGGTTATGAGGTTAAGCTTTAAAGAACTTATACACCCCGTTGGACCGCCACAACACTAAGAAAAAAATATATATTAAAACTTTAAGAAACTTCGTGTACAGCCAGGATGTAAGATTTTTCAATTAAATAGCTAGGAATTTAGCTAAGAAGATGGCCATGTGCAGGTGTTACTAATCTTTGTGATCATTATCACTGCTGCCTACTGCTGTACTTTTGCTATGTAAAATACTGCAAATGATGAATACGACTGAAATCGCTAGATAAATCCAAACCACACTTTAAAGTTGTGGAAAATTAGCGTTTTGTAAATTGAGTTTTAAAGTTTTCAGAAATGAAGCAAATAGTTCAATATACGGATTCCATGAGGAAGTTGATATCAAAGAATATTCAATTTATCCTATTTACCTTTTGTGCGTTGATTTCTTCAAATACGTAGTTTTTTTTCTAGGAACGAATCACTTTTAATACCTAGATCTTCGATGTCTGCAGATACATAACAAATTCTCGGCGGGCGTATTCCTGTCTAGCAATATATTGATTAATTTAGTTCCTCCTTTCTTCTTTTACACATTTTCTAATACATTAAATACTTCAACTCAGTTTATTTATAAGCAAACGACGAACTTGGATGGCTTTGATCAATAGTCCATTTGTAGCAAATTTATCTTAAACTTCGTTTATACATAATATTGATCAATATCATCCCAAGCAAGGTATGGATTAGATCACTGGTTTCTTTATAATTACCAAAGAGAAAAAGAATGGTCACAAAAGAGTAAGAGAGCGATTAAGATTGTACACTCCTATTCGTAATGGTTGAAATGTAGTTTATACACAAGGTTTTCCACGCAACCCGTTCACTAAAAGTTTTCACGGGTCCCGTCTTAACCTAGTTCTGAAAATTTGTAATCTTACTTTAGGCTGTGATGCAAATTTTGCAGAAATGCAAATATTTTAAGAGCAAGCTTGGAAACAGATGCAGTGTCATGAGCTACTCGTATGCTATCAATTTAAACGATAACATGTTTCAAGATGACATAATGCAAAAACGTGTACAGGGTGTTGAATACTACTGACGTCATACCTACTTTGCGTATATTACACTTTTATGGGAAGCAGCGACGCAACATGCAGCAACCCAGAAGAAGCTCCATGCAATTGAGAGCGAAACGTCAGCATTCTTGTGCAATTACAACGCGGTTTCAACCCGGAAACCCAAATTCTTTAAAAAGAAAACAACGACCGCGGAAGTCTACAACAACATATCATTACCATCTAGTTATATATGATAATAACGAACACATTCTACTAACATAAAGAAACGCATAAATACAAAAGACATGAGCTAAACAGAGGAGAAAAATCAATTATTGATTATACACTGGTTGAGAGGAATGGGAGAAAAGTAGTACGCGATGTAAGGATTAAAAGCGGCTATGACATAAATAGCGATCACTAATAACAAGAATAAAATAAATTGGAAAACAAAACAATCATAGTCAAGTCAAAAGAAAAACCGCTCATGAAGATATAAGGTAATGCATACTGAAAGAAATGGTTAATGAAAAGAAAGAGATGATAGAAGATAAAATAAAATACATGTAATTTCAAGAATAATGGGATGCATTTAAAAGTATAATAAAAGAATATACAAAGCTAATTTCAGATAATCAATTTCTAAAAATCAATTTACACTTTTAGACTTTCTTATTATTACTATTATTACTTCAAAAAGTACTCAAACATGTTTCAATTCTGCTCTGTGAACCGTCTCTATATTATGGGCCAAGTTGTTCTCGTTTAATTCAAGAAAGATTGTAGAAGGTGTCGTGTAAACAATGTATTTTATAGTAGGCCATAGAAAAATATCACAAGCTGACATTATTGATGCTGAGAGTGGATTTCCGTTGCAAGCACCAAGAACTAACACTCTTTTTTTGAGAAATTTATTTTTAGTTAATGAAAGTTAACAGCAAAAATAACAGCAACAAAACGATATAATTCACAACAAGATTAAAGCGTACATAACAATTAATATTGAACATATAAATAATTAAAATTACAATACATGAGCCCTAATAACATTATAACAAGTACAAAAACACCATATTTTATTTTTACACCTAACGGTAGGAAAAATTTGTAAAATGTTAGCCTCTCAGTTGATAACAAAAGGACAATTTGAAACACTACAGCAGGCTTGATCTTAAAACGTCAGAGTCTACAACGATCAACATTTGAACAAAATTACAAAAAGTGATCTATGATAGTTTAAGACGCTTACGAAAATTTGGAACAGCCTGTATATTTGTAAGTAATTTTACAAAATCCGCTACATACTAAATACATACAGAAAATTTCATTTTTCCATCTTCGGTAGTTTTCACGCTAACTCCGCTGATACCACTAATGGCGCAACCGTTATATGTACGCATACATTTTGTGCAAAATATCCTTTTATTTATGAATAACAGTTCCGGCACAGCAGTAACTGTAATGGACGTCTTTAAAAAATAGATTCCCGAAGACATAACCAATAATTTTGATGGAAAATATTATTTGCGGATAATAGTCGTTTGGCTATCAATATTATTTATTGCATCAACCAATATTATCACGTCTAAAAGTATATTCATATAGATTATTTAATAAACACCGCGGTTGGGTTGCTTTATATTACATCAACATGAAAATGTTTAATATATATGATCAAAGCCATATCAAACGATGAAATGCAACTTTACAAATAAAACGACCAAACACGAATTCTGAAACGTATTTTTCAAATATTGAATGTAGCTCATTGACATTCTATATTCAGGTAAAATCCACCCAACTATAAAAATTATTCTGCGAATGTACATCTACTTATTTTACTCATCCTAGATATTCCCACATATGTTACGTACCCCTTAAATATTCCAGTCTGTGAATATTTGTCGAACCAGACACATATACTTTTGTATAACCGTTTGAATATGTTAATGTCAGATGTTCGTACTCCGTAAATATAACGTTAATCGCTTCACAACTATATACCGTCTACTGTGCGCTGCTGTTCCAATTCGTCCATCATAATGGCTTAATTGTACAATGGGAAGATTAAATTTGATCCTAATCGAAACAAGTACGCTAGTTGCCTGTGATTAGCGTAGAAAAATCTCGTATGAGAGCACCCACGCAGCTTTCTCTCTCCTAAAATGATGAGCTTAAATTCAAAAAGAAACGTTATTTTTAAATAGTGTTTTCTGAACCAACAATATAGTTTAATATAGTTTTAGGCTTCCGTCGATAAATTAAGAAAATTCGTACTTTCCTGAATATTTTCGACGTAATTAAATATCTGGAAACATATTGCGACGGTAAGAAATCGAACCTGACACCTCCCGCTTGCTGAACAAGCTCTAACTCAAAAAGAATTATTGTTTTCATATACGTTACATAAATCTACGTAAATACAATATGTGATGATGAAAATTTCCTATACAAGATATGTGTTTACATTTTCAATTTCATCAGTGTTTTTATGGTTGCATTTGTGGTTCAGCGCACAGCGCTATCGGTTTCTATTAAGCGCACATATAATCATTCGATTGCGATTTCGTGGCTACACCGTCATAAATTGGGAGAAAACTGCGAAAAACCTCTATCGATTTCAATTGAGACCCAGGTTAATATTGAAACTAAAACATTTACAATTGAACTTTAGACCTGCATTTAGATATTGCATCCAAATGGATTCTGATGTTAGTATTAATTGGGTACCTTAACTACAGTAAACAAAAGATACTGACGTCGAAAATTTTAAATTACTGATTCAAGTCCAAATTGCTATTTGTGGTGAAAGGCGAGTCTTGCATTGGAACATTACATCCAAATGATTTCTAATGTTAATATAATTTTGTTACCACGATAACGACAAACAAAACTTACTGACTGACAATTTATCTGGCAAGAAGCTATACGTAAGTTTAACAGTTCGAATCAGTTGTTGAGAAACGCAATGTTAGTATGTTTTGTTTACTGTTGTCACAGTAACCAAACAATAGTAACATCAGAAACCACTTGGATGCAATGTCCAAATATCTCTCTTACTTTTAATATCAAACATGTATTTGTACAAAAACGTCGGCCAAATTCCCTATATGGTGGGAAAAATTGAAATTGAAAGAATCAAGTATGTAATTTAATCTCATTAAAATATACGCTAAAGTACGGATTTCTTGAAGGAAGTAGACGCATCTATATATAAATATCTCGAAATCTGCTAGAAATAATCATACGAAACTCATGTTCGTTTATTTCTATACGAAGAAACTAAAAATGTAATAGAACACAGGGTGGTCTATTTAAAATAACGAAATTGGTTCTTGGTTCGCTACTTATCGAACACCCTACACCTCCAGAAGTATTAAAGATAGCTTATGGCGATAGAAATTTTGAATGTGACACCCTGTATGTTATAACTCATCCCTTTTTCCCCCCTCTTGACCCTCAATTAACACTTACGAATTACCACAATTACCCCAAAAGTTGACAGAATATCATCTTGTCACTTTGACACATCACTATGACGTAAGACGCGAAAGACGTGTCCGCTTCATCTCTTTCGAAACGCTGGCCGCTGGTATAATTTAGGACACACGCTAACGACACACACGATGTATTCTGACGTTCGTCATGCCGTCGATATCTGCTGTTGTCATCCTTAACATAGTAGCAGTAGCAACTAGCTAAATAGTGAAGTGCCCAATATTATTGTCCACAATGGCGAACAACATCACCGGCAGTGGAAGGGAGCCCGAGTTAAATCAGTGAGTGTTTCGTAGTTGGAGGAACAACATGGATTACGAAACACTTGTTGCAGGTAAATACTCACCCACCTTATATCAGAATTAGCGAAATATTTTCCGTACGCGTCCGTCAAAAGCCAAAAGCGAGAAGCTTTAAATGAAACCCGGAAAGCTCTTCCTCGCCGATTTGTTTTGGTTTCGGTACGTCTACCCGCTTGGTGTTTTCCACACTTTTCGCATTGCACGCCGTGTTTTCCCGCGGTCATTTCTCGCAATTAAATGCGAATATAAAAGAAATAATCCGAAACGTGATATTTTCTGTGTAGCGAAGCCTAAAAGAAGTCTATACTCTACAGTGTGTGTTCCTTAAACGTTTAAATTGTTGTTTAAATGCCTGTGCTAAGTGAATGATTGTGGATACGTTCTCCGGCGGAAGAACAGAAGAAAGAGACGAAAGAATACGACCGATATATGGAGAGGTTCTTTCACGTTCAGCGTGCATCTCTTCCATTTTTCTTTAAGCTCGACGACCGCAATAAATCTCTTCATCGTGCATAAAATCGCGAAATTTCCATTATAAACAATTGCTTTTGAAAATGTATATGCACACATACACAATTCAAACATTCGCAATTGCTATTATCGAGATAACATCGCGATGTTTCTACTATTTACACACTAATTCGTTTCACGTTTTCCTTCTCTCTATCGATTTCGAAATTAATTCTGATTGTTTATTAAATAAGTGTGGATATCCACGTCACCCTCAAAATGTTATTCGGCTAGATTAAGTTCGCTTATATTCGCGCTAGTATGTAATTATTGGAGTTTTGTCGTAAGCTGTAAGGTAAGTTACCAACTTTTTTAAATATTAACTGCTTTTATGTATGCCCTGTATAGGTGCGATTCTCTGAAACTTTCTACGTTAGAATAGTTCTATTTATATACTTTCACGTGAAAAATTCAATGCTTGGGGTTAAGGCGTGTATATAAAAGTAAATCGGTAAAGAAGGATAGGTGGAAAACTGGAAACAAAGAGCAATATTTTCATCGAACTTTTTTTAAAAGAATTTGGTATTCAAATTTTGTATTGGAACTTTTGCTACTCTCTAGCAATTCTACTCGCAGATAAAAGGCGCAAATAAGCGGAAATATATATTTCTAGAAGAAATAACTTTTTATTTTTATTGCCTCCAAAAATCAGTTAACGGCAGTTGGGGTAGGTGGTTAGTTGTATTAATTGCGTGGGGCAAAAGACAAGACACCATTCAGGGTAAATAAGAAGTTCATTTTCAAAAAGCAATAAATTCCCGTTTCAAAATTTGCAATAAGGAGACAAAAGAATATATTTCGTGTGAAAATCATGCACTGGACAACGGTGCATGATTTTCACAACAGGATTCCTGTTTTAACTTAAATTTTAGTTAGAAAGTAGATAGAAAGATGGTATTTGTAGATGTTTGAAATCTAGATTAATCGGTGGTACAAATTTTGCTGATTATGGTTTAGACTTGTTTCGTTTTATAACAAAAATAGCCTTTCTTTTAATCTCTCGAATGATTTAAATTCTGGCAAATAAAATCATATTAGGAAGCAGTGCGCTAAGAAATTAGCGAATATAACCTTTAAATACAAAGGTATCCGAGTTACTTAAAACCAAAGGCTTGAGTTCACAGGAGCGTCACAGTCAGCGTGTACTGCAAATTTAAACTTAATCATCAGCATTTATATGCTCCCTTTAGAAAACAAAATTAGGTTAATTACGATTTGTAAATACTTGTTGACTTTAGCTTTGAAGGTAGATACATTTTTTAAAAGCTTTTTAACATGATATTTGTTTTTAAAGTTACAAGGACGGTTAAGTTGCAAGGCAATTGAATTTTCTGTCGTAACTTTGACCTTTTAAATGGAACACCTTGTATATTTTTACATTTTCGGAGTCTACGTCTTTCTATATCTGAACGCATCATTTTAGTACCAAGTGCTTTTACTTGTTTTTACTGTATTACAACAATAGAAAATACAACGAATAGGTAATAACATTCTAATCTAAGACTAATGTTCATAATTTTCATGGAGAGATTCATATACCTGATTTTTAATGTAACCCCAGAAGAGAAAGTCCAAAGGGTCAAGTTTGGCGATTACGCAGACCAAGCAAATGGTCCACACAAATTTCTAGTCATTTATTGGAAAATTGCATTTAAAAATATTATTACTCGTCGCGCCTTATGAGCTGGAGCATCACACTGCTGAAATATATTTTTAAAGTGGCATATCATCCAAAATTTCATTCCGCCTTAACACACACAAAAAAATATCTTTTTTTTTTAATTCCGCATCAAACATTAAAACTAAATGTATACATTTCACACAATTAAGGGATTTCCTCATACCCAATAGTAACTACTTTTCCGACTTTCCACTTTTTTTTGTAATTCCATTCGTCCGTCCACAATGCTGAATCATTCGCAAGCCATTGTGGATAGAGCATTGTGGACGGACGAATGGAATTACAAAAAAAAATGGAAAGTCGGGAAAGTAGTTACTATTGGGTATGAGGAAATCCCTTAATTGTGTGAAATGTATACATTTAGTTTTAATGTTTGATGCGGAATTAACAAAAAAAGGTATTTTTTAGTTAGTTGCAATAGTTTAAACACCTTTGGTGATCCCCTGGGTGTGATGTTGCTCTGGTTCAATTCTATAAGGTTTAAATTTGTTTTTCTCAAGGTAGTGATGGGCTATTCCAATACATAAACTTATCTCGGCTGCATTTTCATTGGCTCTCAACTGTTCCAACACCCGAAAAGGCGTTCTTTCTGAACCTTCCCCCTCCGCAAAACGTTGCCTAAGAAACATTGCTGTTATGATCCACTGGGTCCACTGGGTAAACCTTTACCATATGGCGTTTAACCGTAAAGCTCTGCAATTTCACTACCTAATCTCTGGTTGATCACAGAATAAGCCAGGACTCGACGGCCTAGGTGCCCAGGGGCCAATAATTGTCGCACTTGGGCGACCTAGGGTCCGACAATTGTCGTCATGCGCGGTCTAGATCCCGATTAAAATTTAGTTTCAAAAAAATTGAGGAATTTTTATCTTAGTTACAATTTTATCAAATATTAATTAGTTTTTCTATTTGGTGCCAACTTTTTGGTCTACACTGTATATATAATATGGTTCTACACAGTGGAAAAATAAATCAGTACGGATTTTATTTAAAGCAAATTTAAAGTAAATGTATTTTTGTTTTATTAGATTGGTCTCCTATTATATGAATTACCTGCTCCTTCATTGCCGGATTTCAACAGACAAAACCTGAAACTATAATGAAATAAATTCCAATACCAAATTATGGATTTGTGTATATAACGAACGTGAATACCTAATCTTCACAAACATGATCAAACCATTAATGTGTAGAAATCTTATTAAAGCACTTTTTCTTCTGTATTGATGGACAAATTTGTAAGCCTACTTAGGTGTTTAATTATACAGCACGCATAACTTCGCCTTAACCCTAATGAAAAGTTTTCAATTTCAAAGAGCTAGGTGGTCCTGTAATAAGAAGGCCTGTGTATGACTGGGCAAAGTTGGACGCTGTGCTTTCAAGTTCCGTTAGCATCAAGTTTTCTCAGCGGGTCCAGTACATTCCCTAGTCACCATTTGCAGTTGGGAACAATTAACTGCGCTTCACCGCTTTTCGGCGAGGGAGTGATAATAACAAATTCATGAAACACTTTAAACACATAATGTACACACAAAAGCTCCTGAGGTTATAACAAGCTTTAAAAAGCTTATACACAATGTTGGGCCGCCACCACAAAAAAAAAAAAATTATAGCACAATTTTGATAAAAAGTCTTCAATTGCCAATTCAGAAAAAAATGTTTTTATTTTGACAGCAAACGAATGCTGCCAGTACTGCAATACTATGTTCCAAGAATTGATTTTAAAATGTTATCGAAAAGCCGTTGCAAATTATAAGAACACTTGATCGATATTCCCAATCCACACAAAACTATGTCTACAACATATCCATGTTGACCTACGTCAATGGTAAATACTAAATATAGAAATATTAGATTACAAACAATTGTAGGTGTTAAAAATTATTTCCCTAACAAATGCTGACGTCAATAGGAAACGGTCGAAGCATACTTATGTAGCTGGAGAGAATAAATTTGTTCATTAAGAAAAATATCCGGTCCCTGAAAGGTTGTTTGAAACATTCGGCATGAATTATTTACAATGAATCGATACATTCCCCGCTGTAATGAAAAATTTCGAATTTTTCACTCTCAAAAACCACTCAACAACATTTATAACTAAGACGACGAGAAAAACATCATTTACTTGATTTATTTCACATATTAATTAATAAAAGTATACAATTTATAACACACATTGCTGCACATTTATAATGTACTTCATTAATTTCATCATACGCAGGAGTTATTACTTTATGGTTTCAACGCTAATATGAAATAGTCACTAGATGTTTATTTCGCCTTTATTGCCTTTTAAAAGGCTGAAATATACGTATCTCTTACGTTTGCAACACCTTCATACAATGATTAATAGAGTGTTAATAAAATTATAGATTGTAAAAAGTAGTGATGAAACTGAAATTGTTTTCATAATATACTTGAAGATAGTTCAAAGATGGTACCTAAATACTAAATTAAAATGTTTATGTCAGATTTACAAAATTAAGCATTGTTTGTAAGACAATGATTTATAAAATGTAAGTAATAGATTGTAAACGTTCATATATACAGGATAAATCATTAGCTATTACCGCAGACTCCGTTGTATTTTCTTAAAGTAAAACATGTGATATACGTGTGATATATTTTTGGAACTCATTTTTGGAAGTAATAGGATGCTATCCTAACGCTAACGATTCCAGAATTATTTTTTTTAAATAATATACACCCGTTTATGTAGTGCCGCATTAGCGTTAACTTAGTAAAAAGTGTTTTTTTTTAATGAAGCACCCCGTACATTATTTTGAATTTTGAATATTTTAGACCAAATTTACTATAGGTTAGTAGCCTAAAATCAAACATTTTCTCATTATAATGAAGACAAAGGCCGTTTACATGGTGTTCTGTTAAAACTTGTATTGACACAGTATATATATCCTAAAGTTTCAAATGGGATATTGTTTATTTCTTTGAGCTAAATTCCAGCTATTTCGATTCTTTTAACTGTCTGTTTTACTAACATTTTCAACTTTCTATTGGAGTTTTTCATCGTCCAATATAACAGTGACATTATTTTTGGTTTTAATAATCACTATTGACATTGAGGGCCAATTCTTTGGTGATTTTTAATTCTTGAATAATGGCTTTCCTACATAGTGTTGTGTTATATGCTACAATGTTTTTTTATGTAGTAGAGTATGCTGTAAAAATGTTTATAAACCAAAAAACCAGAGATTGTGAGCAACTTTGAAATCAACGATGTATCAGTATGAATATTAATAATACATTTAAGAAGGGACAATGGTATCTCGGTTTAGTATACGGAAATTTTAGGTTACGAAAGAAAATTTTTAAATAATAACGTAGGCTTTCATGGCCAGAATCAGTTAAAACTAAACGTGTCATATGGGGCTTCTTCTCCGTCCTCTGAAGAAGCCCCATGTGATTGTCGCCAAAACGTCGAGTTTTCGTTTAAAAAAAACAACATGGCACGGTCCGAACTGGCAACACCTTTTAAAAGAAAACTGTTGAATTTTTATTTCCGAAACCAAAACCTTTACAGATTCGGTAGAATTTTCGCGCAACTCGTGTACATGCTAGAAAGAGGTAGTTATACAACGTAAGGCGGCCGTTTATATAGCTAGCCTCTCACCATTCCACCGCTTCGCATCTATCTTGAATCCATGGTAATAATGGTATTCTTCCTTGTTGGAAAATCCTTTATCTTTGTGTATCTTGAAAGAACAAAGTCGAAAGTTACTATCAAATAATTCCTTATTTGTCGCACCCCATTCTCATCGTCCTCCGTACGCCAAAAAGAATCCTTATTAAGAGTACTCTATGTAAGTGAAGTTTTTTCTTTTTAATTTCAATCATATAACTTTTTAGCTTTAAAAATGAATATATTTTACTAGCAATAACTTTTTTGTTTTTAATTATATTAAATGAATAAAATTCTATTAAAAAAAATCCTAGCTACTGTTTTACACTTCTGATTAACACTGTATACATACCATGAAAGCTTGTATGAATTATAGTGCATACATAAAAAATGTAAATAAATATTAAACTGCAAAGTACGTGGTTAGGATGAGTGTTTATGTCAATAATAATAAAATAATATTCATACATCCCATCACGGTATTAGTAAATAAAAGTAATTTATTAATTTATTAAATATAATTCCCGCTGGCGGCTTCAATAGATTAAAATTTATTGTAATATGTACTACATTAATCTAATAAATATTTATTTATATGATGTATGTACAAATACATATGTACTTATGATTTATTTAAACAATAAAATGATTGCATTATAAGGCAATTAGTTTAATAAATATACTTCTGACTATAACATGTAATAAATTATGCAAATTATCGTGAAAACAACATCTAAAGAAAACAAAAAAATTAACCTATATTCGTAGAATAAATTTTTCGTAATTGTTAAAATTAAGTTGGTTATTTCTTTGAAAATTTAACACATCTTAAGTTAAATAGGCAGGAGGTGATTATGATTCTTTATCATGCTATTAAGATCATGATGTGGTAATAATTGGACGGGCGGAGTATAATGAGTCAGTAGCGCGAATTTTTCCACTTTTCGCCTCATCCTTGAAACGTATAGTCTTGACTTGGTTCGATCCGTCTTCGTCTTCAACGTTTCACACATCCTGCTGGTTTCCTACGGCGCTATTGTCGGTCGACTTTATGCAATTAGGTGCAATTACGGTAAAAGTAAGTGGCTCGTTGGATTAAATTCATCGTTCCGTTTTAAAAGAGAAGTTTCGCGCATCTATACGTGTTTCGCCCACGGTGTGATTTAGCAAAACTTATAACAAATATACCTAAGGCATCTTAGAATACGCCCAATATATTTTTCAAGTCTTACATAAATGATAATTTCATTCAAACTGAAGTTCGGAAATTGCAATGATATGAGGATGTCTAAATAAGAAAGCGTGTATCAAGGAAATCTGGAAAATTGTTTCTTCAATTTCTCAATTCATTCATCATCTGTACGACTTTTCATTAAGATCCTGTGGTTTTATCCTTGTTCTTATCAAGTTTGTACTTTCAGATTTATTATTAATTTCTCGAACTAATTTAATCAAATTTAAATTATATTTACGTAAAGTTATTCCTCAAAGAACGTATATTATGTTACTAAAGTAAATTGCAATGAAGTAGTGTCTTTCGAATGTTGTCAAGTTTGCTACACTAACGCACTTGACGTTGAAATTGTTTCCAGCAGTTACAATTTCACAATTCGCTGATAGTGCGTAACTACTCTACTAAATCTCTGTCATCCAACTGAAACTTTGAGCTTAAGTAACAGAAAAATCGCTGTGGACCAGATCAGCTTGTCAAATAATGCACGTAGTATACCCCCATTATTGTTTTCCTTTTTCAAGATAATCAATTAACACAACTCCTTGACTATCCCAAAAAACAGTCGCCGACTTATGGCACAACAATCTTCGTCTTTCGTTGTCTTAGTAATTTTGTTGGATTTTTCGAGGAAAGAACAACTACTTCACTAGTTAAATGCAAAGCAGTCTGTACAGCTTTAAATAGAAGTTAACTAAAAGTTTTTTAAATTTTTTTGTGATTGACAAGTCTATAATTCCATCAGATGAAACACGTTAGAAATTGTACTTTTTTCAAAAGTGCAACCAACAGAATTATTTTCTCTGTTGAACTATGCATAAAAGTTGCGGAGGAGGCAATTTTTATCCGTGACGTAAGGGCTACATTCCCACCTATCCACTTTTTTGAGTACATTTAGCTTTTTTTTTTTTAAATAAGAGAAAATCTGCGTGCTCCAGCGTGTGATAACAGTTGTCGAAAATACTTCATCGCCCATTTTTATCTATTTATAGCACAATTCTATTTGATATTCCTTCCTGTGTAAATATGCCAATTCTACCAGCAATTTGATAATAGTTTTCCATCACCAATTACATCAACAAATAGAAGAACCAATAACTACAATGTTTGCATCGCCAATTGATAACATTATTCTATATTTTATTAAATTAATTCGTACATATAGCCGGATTGGTAATACACCTCGTTAATAGTCATCGTTCAAATGGTTTTTTAGAATGCTGCAAGAAAATAACGGCGATGTCGTTGAGAAACTCCTCGCTTAATACCCGAAAACTTCCGTGGTCTCTATTATATGGTAATGTAATAGACATCGAACACGATGAAGGAAAAAAGTAAGCGTAAGCTTCGTAGAAAACCGTTTGTAGGGTTTAACTAAATTTATAGTTACAGGATAGGTTTCTTTTTGCTTAATTAAATGGTGCTGAAGAAATCTGTAAAATTACGATTCTGTATATGATGATATCTTTAATAATAATAGTAATAGACTTTTTGCATTTTGCTTTTGTATGGCTTTATATCTAAAAAGAATCGTTGTTCAACCTGAATAACTAGGATATAATCGTTTAACAATAATTAAGCTTGCTTAAATTTCTTCCCAGTTGATCGTTGTAATTTTTAAACTAGTACAGAAACAAATATTTATCAAGAGTAAAGATGATTCGCACCTACCACTAATCATTTCTGTAGTATCTTTTAAAATCACTCTTAAAAATTCGGACCGCAGTTTTAAAAGTCTCTTAAGAACATTTTGAGACTTAACATAATATTCAAATATTATGTAGTTCATACACAATCTACAAGCCATTCTACCCTTCTACAGGATGTATGGCGTTTTTGTGAAGTTAAGTCATCTAGATCAAATACACGCGAGATAGTTTTCTATCTTGCATGTATCTTCTGCATGCATCATCTTCTATTGCCGCATTTCCTCCCACTTGATTCTCCTCCTAACCGCTGATGCCCTTCTTATAACCACGTTCTTCTTGGTCGACCTCTCGTTTTCCTTTCTTCGAATACCCGTCTAGTTACTCTGGCTTCTGACATTCTTCTCACGTGTCCATACCATCTCTAATTTTTTCCTCGATAGGTCTTATTTTCAAATGTTGTCTAAACTTGAGTTTCCGATCTTATCTACTTTTGTTTTGTTTTTAAATCTTCTCGAAAATCTATTTTTTTATGACTGATGTTTTACTTTTGTATCGTCAATATCTCCGCTCCATCCACCGATATATCAGTATCGATACGAAGCTACGTTTTGATTTAAGGGATTTGTGAGTAGACGCTGTTACTGCTGTTACTGAAATCCAAATTGGATGATGGAGCGTCCCCAAAAACTTAACATTGATAGGCAACAAACCACAGGTCCATATTTTATAGAAAACAACTTAGGGGACGGTTACACAAACTTATTACATAGCCAGATCACACTAGACATTTTCAATGTTTCCTAATGGTAATTAACCTGATACGTCAAACCGTGACCTATAGTTTCAACATGGAACTCCACCACATGCAATTAATGTGTACGGCAATACTCACACAATTTTTCCTGATTGTTGGATTGGGCGGCGGGGTTTTATTCAATTGATCGCCCGATTTAAACCCATTGGACTTCTTTCTGTAGGGGCACTTAAAAAGAAAAGTATACAAAGAGAAACGCCGGAGCTTGGAAGAAAATTAGATGTGAAATACAAGGCGTGTCAACTAATATGCTTCAAAATACAATTCGCAATTTTAGGAAATATCTAGGTAACTGTCAAGCGGTACAGAGACTTACACTTAAACGATTAATTTAATTCTTTAATTTTTGTGTTTTTGTTTTGTAAAATTTTAATGTTTTTCAATATTTTTTAAAATTTAATCCCACAAAAACAATACATATCCGTATTAACAAATTTATAACGATTCCTTCGAAATGTGTTAGAAAATGTTACTACTTAAAAAAATATATATTTTTTTGTGACCATAAGAAGTCATTTGAAACTACCAAATTTTTTCTACTTCAATAATGAATATGTTAATCTCGTTAATATTTGATCGCTATGGTTAATAACTAATTGTAAGACAATGTTTACCTATAAAATATCTTAAACTTTGAAAGTTATGAATGATCAATCAAAGTATGAGTTTTATTACAGATGATTGTAAAATAAACAACTATTGCTCAAAAATTTGTCATTTTTATTTCGTTATTGGACTTCAGAACCACTGTCTAAACGAATAAAACATAATACCAGAATATACAAATGAATAAAATCACTCAATATCTAAACGTAGTTGCCATTGTAATAAATTGTACAAATTATTCGGTTTGCTGGCGTTCGGCGGTCATGTTTAATTCGTCAAAAGTTATAATGTCACGTGTTGTCGCTGAAATAGACCGTCACGTTGATAATAAATTCTAAAATTTTGTGAGGATGACGTGCATTCCATTCCTTCAATTCCCATGCGTGCCTAAAGCCCTTGTTCCCTTGATTCTCCCGTCATAAACTTCACACTCGAGATAAAAAGGTATGTACCATATACATACCATCCCGTCCGCTTCTGTATATACACTGGCATTCCAAAATTTTAACTCGTTTAGAAAGACAATTTATTGTTTAAAATATGTAAATGTATGTTCTTGTTAATTCATTTGTCGTATAGTCACTTTCGAGAATAAAACCACTTACGTTCTTTAGTGCTAGAGACCACTAGTGGATTTTCATGTAATGTAAGCACTGCATTAACAAAGGCTTTTCCGTCCATTTTATTTGCAGCATCCGTATATAAATCGAGTTGTTACATCGTTACTGGTCATATAAAACAATTTAATTTTCACCATCTCCACTAATTCCTCTTTAAATTGGTCAATCGATTGCCTATGCATTTGTACACACACATCATGAAGCACCCATTAGATTAAATTTCAACTTAGTTTGTTCAGTCGTCAGAATGTAACGCGGACATTGGTTAATAACCGACTTTTGTTTCTTTCGTGCTAACTTCAATCATCACCTAAATAAGAAATAACTTTGCTATTATTCACGATTCATGAGTTTTATTTGGTGTTGGTTCAAACGTTGTGTTGTAAATATCTGTTCTCGATTTTGTCACTTTTGTGTTTTTGATCGCTGTATCGATTTTGATATTAGATGTGGGAAATTACTTTAGACAATGGTATGTATAGCTATATAAAATAGTGTTTACATTCATAAAGTATTTGCTAATTATCTTCTACATAACTGGGTAGAAAAATAGTACTTGTTATATGTCGAGCTTGCGTATAAATTGTCAGTATGAAATTTTTTGTATTAAAAAGTTCTTGTATTAGAAACGAACGCCTGATATATATTTTCGTTGTTAAAGATATAGTTGGCAGCTTCCAACGAATGTAGGCATTACACTCGCGATATTTTTAAATTTCAAATAGTGCCGCACATTCTTTAAGCTTAACACCTCTCTAATAGTTTGAGGGCAGATGACCTTGAAAGGGTTTATTTATTTCTTTATTTATTGAGGTTCAAGAAGCACTCCCTCCAGGAAAAATTGAACCAAACAATGACATATTATCACACTACAGACTGTTTTTTTCTTTGTTATTAACATGTAACGGCTTTTCAGTAATGCGCTAAACGCCCTTAGACAGTTTGTAGCCTAGCAATTGCCTAAATTTACAGCAGTCCAGAAATTATGTTATGCTCAACAATACATGAACAACCTAGGCTGGACAGAGAAAACAACGGACCCAGACCCAGCTGTCCACATACTGCACGGATGTATGTCCCTAGCCCTGCCACCCCCGAAATTTGAAATTTCCTATATGTTATCATTTAGCACAAAATTTTCTTTTGCAGCACAAAGCAGCTCAAAATCAGCACAAAACACACAGAAACTGTTATAACTCCGTTCATATATAAGCACAAAATTTTTTTGCAACACTAAACGGCACAAAATGGTAGCGCATAGGAAATTTCAAATCCTGGGGCAGTATTGCCATTGGTGGTACCGCCCATGAGGACAAAATCATTTGGAAATTCGCAAGTGGTGAAACCAGTTAAAATAGTGGTCATACAGAAATTCGCTACTTCCGTACGAAGTAACAAATTTTTAATTTCAAAGGTGGTGATTAATCATGTGCAGTGGTGAATGATGATATTTCGGCATAGATAACGATATTAGTATAGTGAGATCCACCCAAAATGATACCTCCTCTGATTTAGTCACACGATTTACACCCTATATTGTAATTTACTTAACTAGCAGCAGTGACGTATCAGAAAATCATACGTGGTACAGACCACTATCCCTCTCACGATATTAGCAGAGCATTAGGTTGGTGGCCATGTAGGTTAAGGAAAACAGTTAGTGAAATCTTACTTTAGTGCCTGACAACCCTGTTCCGCGTGTGGTGGCGCTGGTAACATACATCCATTCTGTGCGGTTGCAGGAAGATGGTTCTCAGAAATGGTCCCGAAATATCCAAACACCAAAACCTACGCAGACGCTCACAAAGCTAGCGGGTGCGGTGAAAAAAGCCAACGTACATGACCTAGGAATGCAGAAACCACAATAGATCTAAAGAAATCGCAATGGGATAGATCAGAGACCGCTTAGTTTTTAATCTGATCTACTGTTCAACTATAAAACCCAGACTAAACAAAAAAATTTGACTATCAAATACCGAGATCATGCGAATAATGGGTCTTACATGATGTAAATTACCGAAAATTGTAAGAAGTACTGGTTCAATTAATCCAACTCACCCCGTCTAAAATCTGTAGTTAGTAGAAAGGAGTGATTAATTTCTTGTGTTAAGCAAAGTGGAATTGTTTACTTAAACGAAGAAAACAAGCTTTCACCAACAGAAGTTCCAGAGTCCAATATCATCTCTTACACACTTAATTACAAAGCATTTCGTACATGTGCCTAGAACTCGTCATGGCCATTTATTTATAAAATAACGACCATTATTGCAACGTAGGGACAATTACTGTACGGACTGACAATCAACAGGTGTGCCCCAGCGTATTGATCTCCTCCATATACGCATAAACATATAGCTAAATGTATATACATCGGCTGTACACATTCTAGTCCACGTTAAGTTACAACTAATAGTTCGAGAACCGCAAAATAGCTTCTTACACAATTGTAAAACATGAATTATTATTTATTAAATTCATATTTACTTATCACTTATAAGTAAAGTACTATGAATACAAGGTGCATCGATAATCACTAAAAGTATATGGATAATTTGGATAACAATTTATGCTTCCGACATTATAATTTCTTAATGAATTTAATGTGTTGAACACGATTATGACCAAGAAAAAGAATTAGCTACAACAAGTGCGTATTTTTGGGAAAAAAATGTATATTTATAGATATTCTAATACATTTTAAGTATACCTTAATCTTCTTAAGGCTTTTGCTTTCTTTTGGCCTGTCATTTCTAATTGACGAGGGAAGTATCTCTGATGAGCGTCCAACAATAATCAGTCAGCTTTGACGGAACCATTTACCCAGATATCATTTCTACATCTGGGCAATATATTGATAAAAACGTTCGTCCTACTTGCTGGCTTGTCCATAGTTATTAGGAAAGGATGGATCTTGAAAGACATATTGCAGCCGAATTCACGAAACAAAGTCAACATGTCCTCGCTTAGTTCCTTGTAGTTTTCGGAGTCTTCTCATTCCCAAGGAAGTTTTCCGCTACGACAAAACGCATCCCAAACCTGTATTCCTTTACTACGAAAGGTAAAGTCTAATCTAAAGTTGGGATCTCTGAAGAGGTGTTGAATCTGAAGCCACACAAAAACGCCCTCTTTAATTTTGACTTTGACCTTAACATGCAAAGGAGGAACGATGACATGAATATCTCCACAACGAGAACCTTCGCTTGCTTAGCGATTATTTATGTCAGATCAAAAAGTTATAGAAGCAGATAAATTGGAATAAAGACGGAGAGAAGGCCAAAGAAGTGTTAGATGAATAGAGTTGGATACTTCGAAAACAAATGGGACAAAAAAAAAAGACGAATGTTGTGGATGTTGAATGACATCATAATTGACTGAAAGTTTTTGAGGCACATAAACTAAAATTTTAACATTTAAGGAAAACTTCAGCTTTATTACATCCTACTAAAATGGAAAGATACAATGCAATGTGCTAAAGATGTTTTGCAACATTAATGTACCTAAACATGTGTGAAATTTTTTAAACTACTTTCATAACTTTTTTTATTAAATTATTCTAAAATTGGAGAAAAATAAAGAAAATTGTAAATTAAAGAAATTGCCATTATATCGAACAGCCTTCAGTACTAATGAACTTATTTATGCTTTAGACGTTGTGCAATTAAAACAGCAGAAACTAACCAGCCCGTAATTTTTTATCTAATAAATCTAAAAAAGAAAAAATTGTACAAAGCACCTGTAACGTCTGCTTGATGCTCTAAATACGTGAAACATTCAGCAGGATTTATAGCATATCACAAGGAAATTACGACGTACTGAAATGTATTACCTTTCCAAATAAATGATTCACGTTGGTTCTCTATGAAGACATTGTAAGAGTTAGACGAAGAAATTTGATCTAATATCTCACATTTAATTAATAAAAGAATTGTGAGATATTAGACAAAATTTCTTTGTCCAACCCATTGCTTTTGTGTAAGGAGGTAGGTCTCGTACAAAGTTAGAGCATCCTCTAAAATGTCACCAAACGTCACATTTTTATGACTCTCTAAATATTATCTTATTGTTTAGGTAAGAATTTAAATTAATAAATAAATATGAAGTTGCCATCTGAAACAAATGAAACTTGTACAATGTATTTTGTCTTTGAAGTTCAAACAGCCGCTATGTCGAAGATCGTACCTTTGCTTACAATACGAGAATGGTACGAGAGGTACCCGTGTTTGGAGAGATGGCGCTTTACGTCAAAATCTGCATTACTGACTGTGAATACTATTGTTTAATTCACGTCTATCAAAATTTTGGAGAAATTAATCAAGTAGTATTGTTTTAAGAACTGTTGAAAGTGAGCAAATTTATGTATTTGTGCAATCATGGAAAATGAACAATAGTGGTTAGTGATTAGTTTTCTTTTTTTGGATGGGAGAACGTATGCATGCATCTTCGATGACTACCATCAGATACTGGTTTGATGAATTTAAGCGTGGCCAAACATCCATCTTGGATGAGTAGCGCCCATCCACCATATTCACCAGACTTGGTCCCATGTGACTTCCTTCTTTTTTCAAAGTTGAAAAAATGGCTTGACGAAAAGGATCACAGGCTCATTTTGCAGAGTTCGACAATTCCTTTTATTAGGATGTTCCAGCAATGTTCTGACTTGAAAATTTTGGAACATTGCTATTCTAAGTGTACGGAACTACAAGAAGATTATGTTGAGAAATAAATTTACTAAATGCAGAAACGGTCTTAGAACACCAAAAAAATAAATAGTAACATTCGCGAGAAAGACATGCTGCAAATGTTAAAGTGACTTCCCCAGATCGAATATATACCTATCAACATACCGTTATCGAAAGAAGAATTAGCAGTAACTCAACATCCAAAATAAAAGAACTTTATCTCCTGGAATGTGATAGAATAGAGGTTATTTGAATAGCTAGCAAATATTATTTCATAAAAAATATTGTTATTTACTAATAACTTTTCGAGTGTAATCATGCCATTGTGAGAACAGAGGCCAATTTTGATGTTTCGCCCATTACTAAAAGAAATCACAGTAATTCAACCTACAAATCAGGCGAAAGGCAAAGCTAACCAGAAGAGAATTGATTGCATTGTATAACACTGTGGCTAAAGTAATAGCAAGAGCTGAATAACGATTGGAACTATACAAAATCAGATCTACAATCTACTTAACTAAAATGTCTCTTCTTTCGTTACAAAATACTATTACCCTAACTTATAATATTCTTTGCAATGTGAATCGTATATTGCCTTAGATTATGATTTCATCAAAATGTAAGCAATATAATGAATATAATATGAAGATTGTGAGTCATCGCGAGTTCTAAATATGTTATTTCCACACGCTTAGAATATCCCTAACTTGCGGCTTCGCAATATTTCATTTTATCCTCCCCGAAAGGAACAATAACTTCATTTAAATAACGTATCGCCAGCGTGCTTCTAGTTTCCTACGCAGAAAATATTACTTTCTGGAGTTGGTCGTTGAGCTTGGAAAGTTACATCTGCCAACGTTTTGCGGGTACCTCTGTTGTTCCTTTATTCAAACTTCACTGGAAATTTGGTATTTATGTGAAACATAGCGCTCCATTGAAATATGATTTTTGATGTCTGCATTTAAGAAGAATATAATACTTAATATACACAGGTTTATTCAAATTAAGTACGCAGCATGCTAAAATATTCTTCCGTTGTATAAAACCCTTAATGTCCATATTCTATACCCAAACAGATATTATGTTTTAGGAAAAACGTATTTATATAGATGAATTACATTTTACTTGGTAACAATGTGCCCACCTAATGCGTGAGCAAGTTATAATTCAGCAAATCTTCAATACATGGCAACTTCCGTGAATCTTTACACCTAGCTATCTAACTTTTCATCCCCAAATACATCTTTGATCTAGGAGCCAGAAGATGGGGATATAAAGGGCAATATAATAGCCGACGAACTAACCCAGAAGGGTTCCTATAGATGTTTCATTGAACCAGAGCCCATATGTAGAATTACAAGAGATTTTGCTAGAAGAGAAATTTGTAAAAAAAAGAACCTGTGGGTGACTGAAGATCAACTCCATACTGATTGACCTGATTAAACACAGCAAAAAAGAAGTCAAGACTATTAAAAAAAAGGGTTTAATCTAGCCTGTACGTGAGAGGAACTAAAATTACTCAATCAAAAAAACGCCGAGGAGAATCTGCGGGGGTCTTCGAAGGTACTTAAATTTCCCAAACACTAAGCTGCTTCATTGGAAATGAGAGTTCTATCGGGGACGGTATAAAAGCGCCTAGACTACAAATTATTATGCAACTTAAAATATACAACTCAAACAACTTACTTTAAATTACAGGGTTAGCGCGATAACGGCTGGCTTGTTGAATTATTTTAACACAGTGCATTAAATTGACAAATGTTGAATCTGGAGTTTGCCGTAATTTTTGATAGTTCATCCAGATTTGAAACCTCCTAGTCGCCACTATAAACACCACGTTTTTATATTCCTCCATCAAAAACGTTAAATTGGACTCAATTGAGATATTGGGTATACTTCTAGCCTTCAAAACGAAAGGTATTTGCAACTCCCTGAAACGCGACAGTTCAGTGTCGCGTTGGTGTTTGTGGTAGAGGGTATAGTGAAGTGTTTCAGTCTATGAATTTCTTTAATCTCATTCTTATGCACCTCACAATCCACTTCTTTACCTTTTTTGCAACAATAATATTGGGTATCATGCTGATTTGCTTGTAACAAGCTACCCATTATGTTCTTTGAAAATGTTACTTATGTTTTTTTCATGGATGTGAGACTCGCGACCTACCTTTCTATGTGAGTAATGCTGTCTTCTTCTTACAAGCCATTTTTCTCGCTGGTCTTCCCGAACCTGCCTTTCTTTCAACGTATATTCGAGTCGACACACATGCAAATGTTGTAAGTTAACTTATTAGGGACATCCATAAAAGTGCTTTACCGTGTACGATTTTTTTAAGTAACGGTGCTTTTTATAACATTGGGCAATCAACTGACGGCTTTGGATTTTATTTAAATTTTCCATCACTTTTATATGAACAGACACAAAGCAGTAGTAATGTAAACACCAGATACTGGTAGTTATGTAACAAGGTAACGGCATAGCCAGCCTTCCCTACTTATTACGACATTTTTATTCCCACACCCTTATGTCGCTTAGTTTTTGAGATGATTTAGATAATTATAGGGATATGCCGCTCTTCCTTTAACGGCCGGTATCTTAAATGTTTTGTATGGCATTGCGATGATTCAAATATTATTTGATTGAGTATCCTTTAAAGTTTTCAACAGCATATGGAAGAGAAATGATATCAACTTGATTCTGTAAGACGGTCGTTGAAACTGTTACGTTGTGCAGAGAAGCTTAGACTATGCGAAACGGAGAAAACAGATATTCTTACTATATGTAAAAACAAACAGGCAAATTTCAATTTAAGTTTAGTGTACAAAACGAACATATTTATTTAAAGCATCGTACGCTAAGTTTTTCTATCAGTAAGAAAAATAACTTACAGGAAGTTGTTTAGAAAAATTAAGCAACTTGAATACTTGAATATAATTTGATGTTGTTCAGGATTTGTACCCAAATATCTGTTATTTAAAAGCGAAGCAATTAGCGCGATTTCCAATTCATATATGTTGTACGCTAATCCTGCAGAGGTGCAGTACAAGTCGGCCAGTGATTACGCGACCCTTCATAGCATAAGAAAAAATGTGGTTTTGTAATTTGTTATAAAGAACAGAACAGCAACATTTAGAACAATGGCGTGCCAACAATTTTTGTGTTAAGTTTGATAAATCCGCGGGCTTGGCCTACAGAAAGTTACAATAAAACTACAGGAAACATTTCTTGTCATTTTTGCCAAATCCGTGCTCATTAGTACACAGTATGGGGATCGTTCGTTGTGCCTCCAGAACAAACTATCAACGAGCGTTTTATGTCCTTAAAATACTCACAAAAATGGCGCTTCGCTTCAAACTGGACACTGCGGATACTTGGATGATCCATCATGATAACGCTTCTTGTCATACTGCCGTCTCCATAGGCTAATTTTTTAGAAAAAAAGGGATCTTCTTATTCTTGTTCCCTTTGTTCAGAAACCACTTTAAAGAACATCATCTTGACTATCTTGACATGTAAAGGAGCGATACCAACGAGCTGCAAGCGATTCCAGTTGAAGCCTTCCAGCACTGCCACGAAGAATGGGAACATCGTCTCCGGCGATGTTACTTGGAGGAGGATAACGTTATCCTCGTCAAAGTAATTTGCTTTTTTTAAACATCTATGTACATTGATGTATAAAATTAAAATAAAATCGTTGCAAAAAAATCAATCTCATTTCTTTTCCGCCATACAAAGAACAAAGCAGAAATCGCGTTAAGACCATCAACCCCGGTAGAGATTCAATTAAGAGCCAATTAAGTTAATCTTTTATGTTCAACGGAATTAATTAAAACGTAGATAAAGAATGGACGTGAATATAATAAGATGGAATATTAAAGGCAATTTTTTAACCTAATTCTTAGGGAATGTTACGGAATTCTGTGTTAAATTGAGCGGATGCTAACTAATAATAATAATAATGATGTACATACATCGACTTTGCATATTTTATTACTAATGACTCAAACATGCTCTTCAGTTCTTCATATCTAGTTAACTTCCTGAAATTACTACGAGAAAGATCTATATCACGCACATGGAAATGCTCTAATATATGAGCACAGCCGCTGACCTCTGAATATAGTTGAACTTGCACTTACTATTGTCATTATTACTATGCTTATGGTCGCTCTATTATTCATTCTCTTGCACTCTATTATCGTCTCGTATTATGCACACAGCACACGCGTTAGTACGCCGTATCCGTTATACAATGATTCTTTGGGATTTGAGCTTAAGCGTACACTAAGTTAAAAAAGTGCCCATATGCTGGAAAATACTATGCCTTTTTATTTGTTTGCAGTTAGCTTGATAGAAATATGTTTTCAAAGTCTATGGGTTATATCACTGTTTCTAATGTCTCTTCGTCTTTCTTAATACGTTGAGTTTGTTAGTCAATCTCTAGTAAATTAGCGATGGTTCACAAGTTCGTATAAGGACATTATCAACGTAAAGTGTTCCTTTGAACAGGTATTCCGTTGTACAGAGTGTACTGAAATCTCCGCATCAATATCACATTAATAAAGCTTTCAAAAAATCACGTAACCTTCCTGATTTCACTTGTGTTTAGCAACCTGTTTGTTGACGTTACAGAAATTTATTCCTTTTTTCATATCATCATTTTCATGATTATTATTCACATCATTATATTATCGTATTAAATTATTGACTCGATAATTTAATTTAGAAAGTTTGGCAAATCAAATAAAGAATTAAACCTAAGCAGCTTTTCATCTTTATGTCTGTCCAGCTACGTCTTTTTTTATGATTATATTGTATTATGTAAATTCTTAAAATTACACGATAATAACTTAAAACGTCATTTAAGTTTAAACGAGAAAACTAAGAAAACAAAAACGTTTTAAATTTAAAAACAATTTGAACTTTCAGATTTGAAAATTTCCAACGCAAACTTCGGGAAATTGAAAATGAAGTTTCGTGATAATTTGCCTTACAACCTTTTCCTCCTAATTCGCATATTTGTTTAGATCACAAAGATTATATCTACTAATAATCTCTAAACATACGTATTTTAAACTAACAACGTTCCATTTTTTTCAACTTTCACAAGTAAATTGAATACAAACAGATGCAAACGTTTCCAAAGGATATCAGCGTCCGTAAGTTAATCCCAAGCGTTATTCTCTGGAGGGGCTCTCATAGAACTTTTTGTTTACTTTAGAGAATATGGAGAGGGCTCGGTTGGATTCCTCTTTGGAAACGGTATATGATACAAGGTTCTACAAACAATTCTCTATGGCGAAAGATTACACAGATACTTAATTTCCATTAAATATAACAAATTTATTATTCGCAAAAAAAACAATCGGAAGAAAAATTAACGATTTTCTGTTTAATTTTGAATTCTGAATGTGGCTGGAAATACCCCGTATTAAATTTTCGTAGCTAATAACAGAATGGAAAAGAGCGATGTAAATGGTTTTGAGTCAGCACTCAAAGATCTAGAGGGCGCCAAGAAATGTCGAGTTTGTCGTTTTTCCGGATTAATTCATTTATGCGGTGCGGAGTGTGCCGATATTTAGTGTTATTTGCCATACTACCCCTCAGTTTTTGCTATCATTATTTATATCAGCAGTAATATTTCTTTAAACAAATGCATCAAATGCATTCAAAACATCAAAAGTAATTTAGAATTAATTCAAGAAGATCACGAGTAAAACACAGAAAAACTTATAATTGTAAAATAACCATCAACTGTGCAAAACAATTGAAACAATTTTCTTAATTTTGCTGTATTATTTAATTTCCGTTTGATGACATTTGATTAAATAATGTTGTTCCTGCAATGGTCAGTAACAACAAAATGTCTAGATAAGCATCTCGTAAAAAATTACTCACGCTCTTAACAATGTTCATCTCGACTTAAACAAAATGAAAGAAAATGCACTTTGTAGTTCCTTCTTGCGTAATTACACTTGTACGTATAATACTCGTAAGAGATTACCTTATTTAAACAGAGGATTTTAAGATTTCTTAGAAATCACTAGCTTGAACAAAGAACTATGTAGTTTTTAAAATTAAGTGTCTTGGTAAATGTAAGAAAATTCTAATAAAAAGGCAAACTCACGACTCAGGATAATTAAATTTGTGGCAGAGAAATCCAATAATTGCTTCCGCTATGATTTTCTATTAGAAGAGAAGGTTATTTTCCTGGTGGTGGCAACATAATTGAAACGTGGAATATGAAATAAAACACAGAACTGTTTAATTTACACTGTCTGCAAATGAAAGTGCACCACCTAGGAATTTGTTACAAAAAGTTTATTTATTTATTGAGAATAGCTTAAAATTGTATAAAAAACACAATTTATGAACAAAATAATTTATTGAACACTAATTATTTAATTAATTAGTAATTCACAACAAATCATTATGTAAACCATTATAATAGCAAAAACTTGATAAATAACCGAACAAAAAAATGTGTAAAAATATGTATTGTATTCTTTTCATTACAACCAGACTTTAGCTGTGAATCCTCCATTACCACTACAAATAGTATCAGTCACATTAGGAATTTCTTTCCAGGTAACAAATGTACGCCCAGAGCGATAGAAGATTTCCCACCAGACTTCTTCACGGACAAACAGAGGCACGATGGCGGCATCGTAGTACATATCTTTATATCGTTATACCTCTTCGTAGCATTAGCTGTAGTTTGCGACAAATTTTTCGTACCAGCGGTAGAAAAAATATGTCACGGTAGGTAGTCTTTTTTTTATATAAAAATCACCGTAAACATCGTTTGAAATATTTATCATGAAGCTATCGATGCTTAAACATTAGCTGCAAATGAAATCAGCCCACTCAAGAAATTGCTCAAAATATTTATAAGTATCTTATTGAAAGAACTAGTGAATTAGGTAGCTGATTTGTACAGCAAAGTAAGTTGCTTGTCATCTTGTATGTAAATGTATGCAAAACCCTCCCTAATGCAATAAAACGATTTGAGTAAATTTTGATATACGAGGGTAGTCTGAAAACTTTTAAGCCTCCACCTGAGAATGGTGTTACACGTCAAAAATATTTTAGTAATAAATAATTGTGCATGCATTAAAATTTCAAATTCATAGATGACACATACTATTCGCCAGCGACTTTTTTCTGTTTCCTAGATTTAAAGTTTCGCTTGGAAGACAGAGTTTCCGTTTCTGTGTTAGGCAGGAAATCTGTCAGATCACTCTCGTAGGTACTTCTACAAATAGCATGATTTCATTTGCTAACTCGTATATATTGCCTTTATTCACTACACATTATAAAAAAAAAAAAACACTACACAGACGAAAATACGTAAATTTCGCTGACGAATAAAGGACATATTTGCTGATTTCTTGGCAAAATATATGCGAATAAAACCTTTATTGTGTAAGCGGTCAATTATCTCCAAAATTTGAAAATGTTTATCTGTAAATTAAATTTTTATTTGTTTATTTTCTAACTGTTTATACATTACTCATTATTTTTTATTAGCCTTAAATATGTCAAGCGACGTGGCCGGAGCTACATTCATGGCGGCGGCGACGTCGGCTCCAGAACTCTTCGTCAACGTGATCGGCACTTTCATCACGGAAGGTGACATTGGAGTAGGTACGATAGTTGGATCTGCGGTCTTCAATATCCTGGCGGTGTCAGCGTGTTGTGGGATAGGTGCAGGGATGGTGAGTTATTAAAAGGCTTCGATAAACTTTCAGTTACCATTTAAAAGTTATAACACCAAAGTAAAGCATGAACATATTGAGTTAAATTGTAGCTTCAGTTTAGCAGCCTCTATTAGTGCGAAAATATTCAGCATGTATTTCTAACATATAGATGCATTCTTTTTCATTAAAATGTAAAACGTCTGATTTTTCTTTGTTTCTCTTACACGTAATCGATGAAAATTACGTCGATGAAAGCTTTTTCGTAAACGTTGCTATCACTGGTTTACGGATCGACAGTTTCCTCTCTCGCATCAGGAAAAGTTAAAACAACCTCTTACAAAGTTTTATTGTAGGAACATCATGATTTCTTTTCATTTTATTTGCCTTCATAAATTATTTTGCTAAATTGTTTAGTTTCAATTTCGTAATGCAATATTTATTTCTTGGTTCAGTCATTATCAATTTAATTCAAATATTATTTTTGAATAGGTTTAGAGTTACTTAGTTTATTGTAAAAGAGGAATCAGTTCAGATGAAAGATCGAAGGCATTAAATAGAAGTGCACCAGCAGATTAGCAAAACTATATCCAACCATTCCAACAAAGTTCTTGAACGGGTAAATACAAACCCATTGTTTATTTTACTTCGATAATGTGAAGAGATTTGAAAATGTATAGCTTCAATGAAGATACTTAAAATATAAATATATAATATTATAACACAAACTATGAAATTAAATGAATTAAATTAAATTAAAAAAGGAAATTGAGATTTTAAACAATATTCTAAATAAACTGAAAAATACATCCAATAATTTTGTTACTCCCTTGGGTAAAAAATTTTACACAATTTCTGCTCTTAACGAAAACGAAAAAATATGTATATGTATGATGAAAATAAATACAATATTTTTATATCCGTTTTTAGTAGTTAGATATTTAAAGATATTCTGACTAATAAACAAATTAATTACTGAGAAGGAAATTTAGAATAATCACATTTTAGTAGCCTATGCTTTTACTTCGAAAGTTAAACAAACAAAATTAACGTGAGTAGTATCGATTGATACGAGTATCTCATCCCCTAACTCATATACATGCCAAAGCTGAATGACTTCCATATGATTCACAGTTGATAAGCCTGTTTTAGACGTTCCGATTTATTGGCCAATTAATTGAACAAGTTGATCTTTTTTTATTGCATAACAGCATGTATCGTACGGTTACTCAAGTCATTTATTATCCAGGAATTGCATGATTAATGGAATTGAACGAAACATGTTCTATTTTTACTACGATTTTTCACTAACTTTTCTCTTTTAGTACCAATCCAGTAAAAGAAAAGTATTAATTTTGTTTAGTGCTTTTAAAATAAAGTGAAGTTAGATTTCGAAAATTTATAGCGATTATGATGTAATGGATAATTTGAATTAACTAACCGAAACCAAAGTAACTTAACCTATCTCTGCGTCTATACCAAAAAAAAAAAAAACGGATTGCCAATCTATTTTTAGAAACATATGAACATTTTCTATTTAAACTATACGAGTAATCACGATCGTTAGAAACTTGTCCCAATTTTGTTTGTAAAATGTAAAACAGCATAGTTCTATCGATTTCTTTCAAGAGCTTGTTCAATTAGTAAGCCAATAATATCCAACCGCTATAGTCGTCGATTCGCGGTCTAGTTACAACACTATAATGAGAATCAAAATTAATTGAGGAATTAGAGAGATTAAAGACTAAAAAAGACTTTATGAACTTGAATGAATTTTACGGAAGACCTCCAAAATGCGAGCGTAACCTTCATTACTTGTAAATATCCTCATAGTGTATATAATTGCTTATGCCTTGAAAAATACTTTTGAAAATTTCCTCCATGTTGGATGCTTTGTTGTTGTTTAGTTCGTTTATGTCAGCCAATATTAATGTTTCAGTAAAAATGAAAAAAATGGATTATCAAACCGTCATTAAGTTCTTGCAGGGCGCGCGATCTACTCTATCTCCTGTCGTCACCAACATATTTATGGAAGCATTCGAACAAAAAGCCCTATTATCACAACCTTAACTCAAAGTGTTGGTACAGGAACGTTGATGACACTTTTGTCATCTGGCCTCATGGACACGAGTCTTCAAACAATTTCCTATCTTTTCTAAATTCTCAGCACGATCCCATACACTTCGCCGTAAAGGTAGAATCGGACGGCTGCCTTTCTTCCTTAGATGTTCTCGTATACTGACGTCCTGACGGTGTGTTGGGACACTGTTTGCTCTCACACCATTATCCAGCCGAAAAACGCGGTGTTATCAATTCTCTTAGCCAAAGCAGCTATTTTCATACCTGACCCCAATTCACTTCCTCAATAACTGAATCACAATACCGAAACTCTGATTCGCAATAATTATTCTAGGAAAAACAATCAAACTACCAGTAACCGCTCCACCAACCCTTCTCCGCATCAATTACCCTGATCTAATTCTAGTTTCCCTAAGCAAACGTATTTAAGGTATCACCGTTCGCATCACCATGATTCTGTATAGGAACCGGAATAAATAGTCAGTGTGCAGTAACACCCCTGAAGACGAAATGTCAGCAGAAGCTACGACAACGATAGGATTCCAAATCGGAAGTAAAGAGTATAATGCTAAATATATAGAGTTAATTTTATGGTAAAAGCCACCACATAACCAGTCACACATGTAGAAATCTACTATTATGGATTCACATATATGTTATAAAATAGTAAAAATAATAAAATGTATAAAACAAACAAATTTTGTTCTTAAGTAACAGTGCTTTTATGTGAATTTCCTCCACATTATATACAGTACTACACTGAATGAAAACTCAAAAAACTTGATCAATAAAACCAATACTTTCCTTTTAAACTCTATTATGAGAAAGTTGTTATAGAACAAGCTGTTTCGAAGCTATTATTTCCAGTCAAGTTGTTATTACACAGTAAAACCTTCCCTTTATCGTTCACCACATTTTGAACGCTTTTAGCAAATGATTCCTTCTTCATTGCATATTCTAATGTGAAAAAACGAATACTTTTAGAAAACATGAAATTACTAAGTCAATTATGGCTTTCTTCTCATGCTAAGAAATTAAGCAAAAATAACAGTCAATGAATTTATATTTTTCTCATTTCCGCCTAGTGTGGAGTACAAGTAGTACCATTGGATTGGTGGCCTCTAACAAGGGATTGCTTAGCGTACGGCATCACAGTTTCAATACTAATTTGTATAATACACGATGAAAGAGTGGAATGGTACGAAGCGCTGACGTTGGTTCTACTATACACAGTCTACATTCTCATTATGTATTTCGACAAATCAATACAGAAATGCGTTAGAGGTAAGAACATACACTTTTTCTTCTGATATAAATATGAAAAACTCTGGAATATATTCAGGAGGAATTAAACAAGCTAAAAGACAAGTCAGAAGAACCCCACTGGGCGCGAAACAAAATCGAGCTTCTGTAGGTCAGTTATCACCGTTCTTATTTGCACTACTACCAATTCTTCAAACTAATATTTGTTCCCAGAGGCAGCTGAGGGTGATTTATCAACGCCGAGTGAAAACGAGAAAGAAATCTCCATAATCGGCGAAGGGATATCGAGGAACGACACTAATGCCACCAATATTGAAGGGGGCGAAGGTCACATTACGCCTCCTGCACACCTCAATGGATCTGTGAAGATTCCAGCTACCGAAATTGTAGAAATACAGGAGCAAAACAAAATGGAAAATTCGGTATCGCAAAATGAAGAAGAGCATTTGCCGAATTTATGGAAATGGCCAGCTCAACGAGGGAAATTCACACAGGTAGATTCGTGACAATCATCTTGCTCAAAATAAATTTATGACGAAACTTGATTTTTGTATTTGTGTTACAGATTACATGGGTTCTAACTTGGCCGATACATCTGATATTCTTCTTCACCATACCAGATTGCGAAAAGCCTAGATTTAAAAAATGGTTCCCATTAACCTTCATTATGTGCATAGTATGGATTGGCTCCCTATCATACGTAGTTGCCTGGATGATCACAATTATCGGTGATACACTGAAAATTCCAGACTCAGTAATGGGTATCACTTTCTTGGCTGCGGGTACAAGCGTCCCAGAAGCTGTGTCCAGCGTAATTGTGGCAAAGCAAGGTACATAACCATAAAATTAAGCCTCACATACATTAATAAATCGATGATATATCCTCAGGTCATGGTTCAATGGGAATTAGCAACTCCATTGGCTCAAATACCTTCGATATACTATTATGCTTGGGATTACCATGGTTCATTAAAGCTACATTCATGCCTATAATTCCTGGAAAATATTGGGTATGCAATTTGTTAGGCCTTTTTTTCTCTTTTAATTTTATTTTTCCAGGTTGGTATTAACTCAGCTGGCATAGAATATAGCGCCATTTCACTACTATCGTCCCTATTACTCTTATACGTAGTGTTCGCCTTGAACAAATTCAAACTCGACAAAAAGGTTGGCAGAATTTGCCTGTTAATGTACGCAGTGTTTTTGATATTGGCCAGTCTCATAGAACTTAACGCATTCTTTAGAGTAAATCTACCGACATGCCCGTAAAAGTGAACAGTCCTAGTTTAGATTTAAATTGCCACCTCATTTTCATTCATAATAATAAAAGAAAAATAATTGTAGAGTATTAAGTCTCAAAAGAAGAAGTTGTATTTATTGTGTTATTGTTGATAGGTTTATGGATGGACTGGATACATGCTAATTTACCGACCGCTCACGTCGAAAATAATCGCCAGTCATTTAATGACTTCGAAAATCTGTTGTGACCTGGTCGCTTGGATAAGTCCTGTATTACTAATGCAGGTCTTAACCAAGTAACTTGTAATCTGGTCACGATTTGTGTTTGATCTGATCTTTATTATAGAAATAAACGTTAACATCTCGAGCCTTACAAATATATTTATGTAAAATAAATTAAAATTCCCCTTGCCATTTCCAGATCTCATAATTCTTTTCTATGTAAAAATTCGCCAACATGTTTTAGAGAGTAACTACGTAAATTTTCTTTTTACAAAAAGAAGTTACACAGTTTTTGCTGTGTTTTATTTTATACTGTAGCTGTAACTTTTTTATAGTTTAAGTTAGAGATTTATTAATTATTTAGTATTGTATGGGACGTACCTACCACTCCACGAATTTAAGATTGAAAATATCAATGTACTTTATAGAATAAATACAACAAAATATAGTCCTTGTGTCTATTACGTATACAAAGAACAATACATTTATTTTTAATTGAGGATTTATAAAATATATTGATAGTTTTTCTAATATTATAATTTTATAGTTTGTACTACAGCATTTTTATATAGTATTTACGTAAGAAAATAGATGCGTATTGCCAGCGAATTTGTATATAGTAGGTCTATGAATTATTTAATTAAAAATATCTTCTTAATATTTACTGTCTACATTTTTTACCTCCTTTTTAGCGTTCTTCTTGATTATCAACATTTTAAAAATATGGTACTACCGCACTTAATTTAATTAAGACCACCAGATGGCGACATCAGCCGAATCAAATCTACAGTACAATAATACACAATAGTTCCGTAACTGAATTATAGATAGTGCCCTAAGAGAATGATTATTAAATTCTTGGTTTCAAGAAAATTACATCAAATTTTGTGTCTAATGCCCGGTTTCCACCAAAGGAATTAGTCAAATATCTGTTTTGTTTTAAAAAACAAAAACAAGGCTTAACAAAACTGAAATTCTATTCTGTACATTTTACTACGTTTCAACAACCAATGAAGTTGGAGAAGTTGCATATGTTATCAAAATAGCAACTAAACAACTGTTTAACTTGTATTATTTTATATTTTCTCTCTGGCAACTACAATTAACCTCTCCAAACTATGTATTCACTGCCTAACTATCTTCCCGCCTTTTTTATCCCCTTCGTTCACATTTCTCAGAAGAGTTCCTCTTTATCGATCATTCCTACTTAAAGATTGTGTGGAAATGGATCATGTGTATGGATGGCGACAATAGATGGGGCATACACATGCACTCTATTAAAATACCGATGTTTTCAAACATCCACTATTTCTTTTGTTTCGACATAATCTGCTACTTTTTCATCAATTTTTATGACTTTGGAATTGTCATTTCATATTTTTCATGAAGCCAATACTACACTATTATTAGGTTATTTATTTCACTTACCAACGAAACCACAAAATATGTTTCTAGGGAAGATAAATTGTTTCCAAGGTTTCCACTGAGCAAACCGATTCGAAACTCGCCGAAACTTTTTAATATTACCGTCACCGAGGATATCATTAATAAAACTGAAACAATTGAAAAACACTCAAATCAAACCACACAAAAATTTCAGAAAAGTTTGAGTTTCTGTTGTTTTTTTTTGTCTGCTTGGTGGAAACCCAGCATAAATTGAAATAATTATAAATACTTTTAACGGTTAAGCTTAAGGAGATACTTACAAGCGAACATAGGAAACGCTGATAAGGAATGAACGGGGAAACAAGAACTAACATCGCTTACGACAGAAATGCAGGCTGAAGCGGTCTCACAGATGGGTGCGGTCGTGAAAAACGACGCTCTCTTATGAAGGTATCTACTTTTGAAAATGGTGAGGCTTCATGATTAGTCTCATTTATGGAGTTTCCTTGCGCATCTAGATTCGACTGTAGTACAATTCATAGAGCTTAAGGAACAGAACTTTAGCTTCCAACTTGATCAGAGTAATAATTTGACGTCAAAAGATGTAAGATACTTTGACAAAAACCTACATTCAATTGGAAAATGGTTAGTCTGTTCTGACGCAAATTTTTCCTACCAGACCTCAGATTCCTTTTCTCTCTTGAACTTTCGGACCAATCGCATTGAATCTAGTCTCTGTTTGAGCTGTGTGTACCAAATGGATTCACCTTTAATTTAACTTTTTTATATTCCAACAAAGTTATATTTGGGAATAATAGAGCCACTGGGCCTATTTGCAATTGGTTCCGCCTTCAGTTTCTTCAACAGCACCCTAGGATTTGATTATAGGAGGTTGACCAGCGACGGCTGGTGCACTGTAGTTGAGGAGCCACAGAATACACAAAAACAACGCTTCGATTTCCTCGTGTATTTTCTAGTCAAGTACAATATACACGATATGCAACAGAAATATACGAGGGGATCGAAGTCTTGTACTTGATCGCCCATTTACATCACCAGCAGCTATCACTGAGATCGATTGTTCATTAGTCTGCACATTGTTAATTTAGCCTCTTCATCAGTGTAGATATATATTTAAGTTAAGTGTGACTTCTATAGCAGCTATGGGTGTGGTTTTTATTCTCTCCGGGCATGATGTCTGTGCGTCCCGAGAGAAAACGAAGTCCGTCACTCACCCGATTTATTACGTTTACCTAGTAATGGCTTGCGAAATTGGATTTCTTTTTTTGCGATTATAAAAATAATGATTAGGAGGACCGCACAAAAATAAGCTAAAACTGCGTTAAAAAATTTAAATTTAAAGCATCTCACCAATATATGCTAAATTATTTATTGATCTTTTAGCAGTTATACAATATAAAAATGTAATGTATTAGAAATAGTGTTAATTTTTGTCGTTTCTATACTTACCGAAATAGGGCCATCTAAGGGGTACTTACAGAAGTAGTTGTAAAAATTTAGTGTTGCCTAGAAATATAAGTAATATTTTAAGTAGAATTTCTGTCGTAGATGTTCCAAACTAAGAAGTACTGATGCAAGGCTACAAACGATTTCTTAGTATATTTATTATGCGCAAACTAATTCCCATTTTTTCCCTACGCAGAAATGTTTCAAAATCACGGATAACGCAAATTGGTAATACGCCCTTTATTATCGCAACTACCAACTTAAATTGTTCACGAAATTTTAAATTTTCTACTAGAGATTGCATAAAACAAATAAAGCAACTATTGGTTTAATACTCATATATTATACGGAATGTGCACAAATTTTGGTTTGCATTCAAATTATTCAAGTTTACACAAATGCAAGTGAATGTTTATATGCATAACGTTGTAAACAATAAACGTATCGATATATATATATACGATTAAAATTATTACGTACACATATAAATACTACGATAATACTTTAAACTTTCTTGTCACCTACGTAAAAAATAAATAACATTCTACCATACAAGCACAAGCATAATTTCTTTTCGCTTACTGAAATCACATCATTTTATGTCAACATCATAATATTTTTGCATTACATACATCATATTACGGTAGAGACATTATAAAAAACAAAAACAAAGTGGATATAAAGAGCTAATCAAAAACATTCAATATACTTAATTAAGCAATGTAAAAAGCTGCTCACTATCATCATCATTTTTAGTCTTTTCTGCTTTATATTTATTGTAACATAAAATATAATTAAAAACTTTTTTTTTATAAAAAAAAGAAATAACATAAACAATACTATCACAATAAATACTATCCAAATATCCGTAACGGACTAAATATTAAATATAAATGTAAATCACATAAAATATAGGATGCACCTTTGTCGTAGAAATTTCTTTCATTCTTGTTTTTGGTGTTTTTCTTGTAAAACAAAACAAGAATAAGCGCTCATATCAGCTGTATGACGATAACTGTAATATAATTAAAGCTAGCATCAAGATACCCATTACGATCAAAACTGAAGCTCAAAAATCCTTGCATCATGTTTCAAAAACATCTTGACCCTTTTAACGATAGAATTTGACTTCGGTTTCAACGCAATCTTTCATTAGTTCGTCCAATTCGGATAAATCATCTCCTACGACAACTAGGACGTTATCTAATTCTTCCACAATTCCAGCTTCCATATTCAAGAGTAGTTCCTGCACATCAGCACCTTTGGTTTTAGCGGAATGTAGGGAATATAATGTATGCGGAACAGATTTCTGGAATCGCAAGATTATTAAAATTGTGTCTGAATATTGATGATGACAAAAACTTACATCATCTTCTGGACATTTTGTATGCTTAGAAATGGCTGCGTTTGGTGTAAATACAAAAGGCTTAAAAACGGATTTCGATGGATCCGGTGTAGCGGTAAACCAGTGCACACTTGGCCTATCATTACAAAGTGTGGATACCTGAGCACCTTGAGTTGGAAAGCTTCCTTCGCACGGGCAACAAATATTAGAGTTCGTATCGCGAAGGATCTTAAACATATCCGTTTCTCTGAAATTCTGCGATGCGGTAAACTTCTCGAGAAGTTTTTCGCCAGCCTCCAGCCTAGGACAATTATCAGTTGAAGAGAAAGCTTTTGCAAATTCGAAATCGCCCTATTAAAAAAATGTTTTTAATTTAATTGATTAAGACAAATTAATTTATTGTTTTAAAACATACCTCTCCATCCCAGAGTCCTTTCGATTTAGCATATTCTAATAGATCATTAGAATATTTATCTATTTTTGTTGTAATAGTTAGGATATTTGAAGTATTTCTAAAACCACCTATAATTCAATAAATCATTTACTTATGTAAAATTAGGGCCAGCATCTGGCTTACTTGTAATTTTTTGAGCAGCCCAATGTTTTCCGCAAGTTTCTAAAACCCACGCCACTTGTGGGTCGGCAATTATGAAAGAATTGTGGTAAGTAAGAGTGGTATCGGTATTAGAACATGGACCACCTTGACCGTATTTTTCTAAGAGACCGGTAATGGTATCTAAAGCTTCATCAGCAGTGGCACCTCTTTCTAAACCGAGCCTGAAACAAAGCAAATATAAATAGAAAGAAAATATATGATATGGGTGTATTCTAAATTGTATTAGTTTATTCTACAGTAGTGGTGGCTTCTCGCAAGAAGAAATCTTCCAATCATCGCCAATTGAAAACAAGGAACGTTATCACATTCCGCCTTTCTGGATATTCGATATACCAGAATATCTTAAAATTTACAAGTCCTAGCGTAAGACAAGCAGAAAGAGACGATCATCGCCTCAATATAACCTTATAGAGAATAAGAGCTCAATCAAATTGAGCTCAAAACCAACCCGATCAATGCTGCGGTATTTCTACCAAATTTCACATTTGTCTGTTGATTTACAAATTAAATTGCATAGCGGTGGTTCTTAATTTCAGAGCAACTACTTAAACGGTTACGAAACAATGCTGTATAGTTTACATTTTAAAATGTCAACCACTATGTAGTGATCGATCTAGGGGACGGAAGCAACCATAATTTCAAATTAAAATCTTCGTTATGAATCGAGAAGAGGAAGCGAAGTAATTTCACATTTAAACTGTAGGACTCTATTTGCAAGAAAACAATGAAGAAAACAATTTTGATACAAATCGCTTTGTTTTTTATAATATTAACTTGAAATTTCCAATCTTTCAACAATATTACTCTTTTTAAACGCTCACTGTAAACAAATTACCTAACCGATTGCCGTCAGTGCTTGAATAATAACAAATGTAAAATTTTACGAAAATAGTAGTGTTAAATGGCGCCATCTAGTGGTCGTTTATAAAAACGTAAGATGCCGTCCTCGTATTACACATATTGTGAATATGCAGTTGCACATTTTATATTCTAATTTATTTTTAATGTAAGTTGATTCTCCTCTCTTTTTAAAAATGCAAATCAAAACATTTATTTTACAATTCTGGGACTTTTTCTAGAAGTGTGAATTTTGACATATTTATTTTGGTGAACAACAATGAAGTTAATTAACAATAATTTAAACCATAGCATTAGTAATTTTACCGAAAAGATTATAGAACATTTTCTTTTGTTTAAATATTTCACTGTATTTTTTTACTTACTACTATTTGTATTTATTAAACATTAACAGCCTTCCAAAGGGCCGCTCCTGGTACATACTGTCATCAGACCAAAATTTTAAATTGCAATAAGAATGATTTTGAATTTATACATTTTATACCAAACCATACAAGATAAATAAAAACTTAAATTGACACAAAGTTCCATCTTATACATTTTTTTCAATCATTTGTATATAAAATAAATATCATCTTGACATGAAACAACTATCAGAGGGCGCTCTTGCTTTGCCCTGCTCAACGCCCAGTCATGTTAAAACGATTTTAAAAATAAAATTGCAATTATCAGATTATTTAGGTTACATAAAGCTTGATTTGTTACAAAACAATAATTTAGATATAGGGATTAGTAGCTACTCATTTTTTGTAATTTACAAATCAATAATCCTATTAAAGATATGAAACTTTGAACTTCCAAGAAAGATTAGAATGTAAAAATTACTGATAAAAAAACCAAAGATAATCTATGTTAATTAGCGTTATATAATATTAAAATACAAATTATAAATCAATACAATTATAAGTACACAAAAGCAGATATACTTCAAATAAATGCTTCGTTTATTTGGTATATTAATAAAACAAATCTCACCTAACTAAATCCATGCCTAGCAATCTTTTAATGTTAGTATCACTGTCTCCATCGTTATCTTTAGTCCAAACTGCCGTGTTGCCAATGGCAACATTACACTCGTTAGCACCCATTTCAGCGCCCCACATCCAAGATGGTTTGCTTAATATAATTGCTTTAGTAGGGCCCCCATTTTCCACTTCAATGTAGGTACACTAAAACAAAAACATATTTAATAAAAAGGTAGCCTTTGTACATTTATTTACTTTAAACTATATACCTTAACCGGATCAGTTGATTCTGAAGCTGGAATATAAAGGACTTCCTGTATTTCACCTTGCGGTCGATCTGCATTTTTACCGAAAACAACTCCATGTTTCGTTATTGGTGGCAAAACTACAAATATATCACAAGATTGCAATTGTGCCATCTGAAATTTGAAAAAAAAATATATCATTATATAATGCATGTAGCATTCAAAACATTTTCTGTGAACTAAGAAACATGTAATATAAAATCAACATCACCATGAAAATGGATAAATGAATTTTAAATCAATTATTCTGCACTATGACAAATCTTACATTTCGTGGTTTATAAAATCATAAGAAAACAGCCATCTGCTGCACTCACTTTCTATTTGGTAAATATCACATCAGGGTGAAACTGATATAGAAAGCATTGTATCATATTATCGGCATAGCATTACAAACCAAATTAGATTTAGAAAAATCAATAATATTTTAAGACTTACGTTGCTAGAACACAATTATTTTCTTTATGAGAACTGTCGCCAATGGAGTAAGTACGAGTCAGAATCAGCTGTTGAACTAGAGTGAAGTTCTTTGGAATACTGTGTCGACATGTACATATGTGGACGAAAACATTAGAACTGTGTGTAAAATAATGCAAGACATGTCGCTTACGGGTTAAATATACTTGGAGAGTTGCATTTATTAAGTAAACGTTAGAATTTCTAATAAGAAAATGTGTTATTGAAATAAATAACCATAATCAGGGCCGGACTGTGGCAGATTCGAGAGTTTCTAGAAAGTGTTACTTTTCTAGCGAAAGTTAATTTTAAGCAATTTGAAAAGTATTTGGAATCTGCAAGGGCTTAAGAACAGAAAAAGTAAATTAAAATTTAAATCATAAACCTAAATAAATTTTACACGTCTCGATTCTTAACCAGTAAAGTACCAAAAAAACCTACGATTTTTTGAACAATAGCAACCCGGTAAGAGAAAAATAACTACTAATTTTACTTGGTGTTTTTAAAGTATAGTAAGGTTTAATTAGAATTAACCAACCGAAAGCGAAGAAATCTAACCTACATCCACAGTATCAAAAACAAATTGCCAATATATTTTTATAAGCAAATTAAATTAAAATTAATCACATTCATTAAAAAATTGACCAATTTGTTGTAGAATGTAAGATAGGCACAGTGCTACCGATGTCTTGGTCAATTAATTAGTAAATAAATCACGGTGTGAAATGCAGATATAAGGATAAAATGGTTGATTATAGTTTGCTAATATGTTGGTAACTTCGGCTGATTGAGGGGAAGTACAGGACGAAACACTATTATTAAGTATCTGTGCGCTTTGATTTTGTTTATTCTGTTTTCTGGGGTTTGTTTAAAGCAGTTTTGTTTACATTTGAAGTCTCCGCCTTTAATTCTTAACAAAGCAGTGGTGGAACAGTTTCCATGTGTTGAAAATACGCAATAATTAGGTACGAAGATTTTATTACTTAGAAAAAATTTTCTTTTGTAGTTGAGTGAAACCCGACCGCACGAAGTCCACGGGTTAAAACATTTGCATTTTCACATACAATTGTATGTATTTGTGTGTGTATACATGCGTTTTCACGGGCGTAGTTAGAGGGAAGCAGGGAGGGTCATGCCCCCTCCCCGGGCTTTGTGTTTACGAGATGGGCAGAAGACATGTAAGGAGTAAATCCAAATCTAGAGCCAAACGTTTTGCATCCAGATGCACGCCTATTAGGAGTAAAGACGAACAAATGGAACGGCATAACCGCACGATTTTAAATTGCTTGGCTGTAACAATTCCTGATGAAGGAGAAGAGATAGAACCGTAATTATAACAATTTCATCAACAACTGGAAAAACGCCATACGAGATACTCTTTGGGTATCAGCTGAAAGGTGTAATTGGCGGTTTCCTCAGAGCTGAAATTGATGTATAGGTGACGCGCAGGATTTGGTACATATGCGAGAACAGGTGGCCGAGAGAACATTGAAGAAGCAACTAGAAAGCAAAGATAGGTATGAAAGGAAGCGGTCTGCAGCAACGCGATCTGAACTTGGTTAACAAGCCCTGACAAAAAAGGCCTGTAGGAAGCAACGATGGGAAGAAATTGTTACCCAAATATTCGTTATCACCAAGATTTATGACAACGACAGGTACAAGGTATCGGATTTGCCAGGCTGTCGGAGGTTTGACCAAAAATATACAGGTGGACCAAATGAAACCCTTCACGACATGTCTCGAGAGAAAAAATTACCAAAACAAGATGATCTTTGAGCGATGTTCAAATAACCGAAGTACTCCTCGAGGGCAAGGAGATTTGTAACGTGGCCGAATATAAGCGAGATATGTGTCGCTGTACTTTTTCCTGGTGTGCTGATTCAACTACACTACTTTCTTTTGAGGAGGGGTTTAGCTGACTGAAAGAAAGTACAGGACGAATCCAGCTTTGTCAGAAGCAACACTATTATTTATGTATCTGTGCTTTAATTTTGTTTTCTGGGGTTTGATTAAAGCAGTTTTGCTTACATTTCAATTCTTGGATTGCTAACATGTGGGTTTTAATATAATTTTAACCTATACCCGTAATCGAACCTAACCTAACCTCTCGCATTGATGACTCACTCTGTATAGGATACCTAGAGTTGTTAGCGATGCTGATTTGGTATCTGGAATTTGACAATCTAAAGGACAAAAACTGTCCAAATTCAAAATTTACCTGCAGCATATGAAATACCTTTATTGTTAGACACAATAAAAATTATCTTATCAATAAAAGTGTAGCTGCAATCGCGAGATATATAAATGATCGTACAATGTTCAGCGTCCACCCACCTAAATAAAATTGGACAGAATCTTTTTCTGTTTAATAAGTAGCGAATTTATTGTATTTTTCGTACGCGGCTATATGTTATAGAATAGTAATGCACGAGCGTGATGTGTAATCTACAATTGAGTAGAGAAAATATAGCGCATGCGTTTCTGTCAAATAAAATCGTCTGAGAATTCGCGGCCTTTCATTCAGACACCATTTAGGTTTGCCGCCGCGTGGAGTTAGAGCTGAAAGAGTGTATTGCCCGTAAGGTTTTTTTTTCTGTCAGTGGTGAACTATATATTTGAAAAGGAAATTCATTTATAAAACGAAATGGCACTATTCCGCGTAACTACATCTAGGCTACAAGATGCACAGGTCAGTCACACTTTTTTTAAAAAGATCGTATTAAGGAGTTTAAAATGCCCGTTTTTTTTCGAAAAGGAAGTTAATACCGAGTGATAGTATTGTCGTCATTATAATCTTAATATACCATTGAATTGAATAGCAAAAAAGAGACAATTACCGCATGAATCTGCAATTAGATAAAATTTTATTTTAATTAAATTAATACCAATATATATGTTACTGAATTTAATATTAATGCATTTTCTCCACATTGTAACTTGCAGATCCGCTTACTTTTAAAAATAAGTTTAAATTTAATTTATTACGTAAGGTTCACAACCGCCTCGTGTTATATTTGCAGAGGAGGCTTTGATTTGTGGCACAGAAAAAAATCTCAAACAATCAGGGTTATATAATGAGAGTCACAACCACGGCCAACTATCGATTTTTCACGAACAACCCTTGCTCACGAAAGGGAAAACACTTCTTTTATATATAAAATTCATATGCTTATCGCGAAATCCGTTTCATTTACGTCACTATCCGAATTATATAACTCGAATGATGTGTAATCTTGAGATGCATCGAGAAGAAAAACAATTGAATAACAAAAAAATCTGAAAAATATTTTTATCTCGTGTATCTCGGCAATTCGCCAATATTTTTTTTTCTTCGCTGCAGATCGAGATAGTCTCCGGGACGAAATTTTAACCTCTAGTTAATTGTGCTACTATCGCGAAATGACATTGACCGCTTTAAAATGCAAATGCTACATACGCCGGTGACAGAGAAACTCCCCCAACCTATAATTTATTATGCGGTCATAATTACTAGGTTGGATTTGATGTAGTTTCGGTGATTCTGGGCATAATCTCGCCTTTATGTCAATGTCAATATCACAATGATTTCGTTACGTAACCATGTTTCCGTTGTTTTTTTTTTCAGGATTTAAATATTACGAACTCGTCACATTGCCGTACGTAATGCTATTTTTGAAATTCGTACGTGACCACGGCAAGCTGCGATTTGTAAAACCGCAGATTTGGAGCAACTTTAAACGAATTTGTTTTAACTAAAAATAACTTTCTTTTAATTAAAACGTTTATCATTTTAATATAGCAGGTAACATATTGGGAATAATGTTTTATATAATATATATTCCGATAATTTCAATTTAAAGTATTTGGGTTTATACATAACCGTTTCAAAATATTTAATCCATTTGATCCATAAGTAAACATTATATAACACCTAATTTTATATTCATTCAAATATTCAATTCGTCGGGTAATAGCAAGTGAAAGACTTTTAATTATTGTTCATTACAACGTGGCGTTATCCACCTTGAATGGAGAAATATATTATTTCCCCGAAACATTCTTAACAAGAATTTTAATGTTAATTTTTTACACAATTAGTGGTTGGGATTCCACAAATTGTTGTAATAAATAAATAGAAGGGGCTCTCAGCGGATGGAAACATTTTTTAATTAATCAATTAATGATTTTTACTTATTTTTGTTTTTTTTTATCTATTTGCCGATTTTCAAAAAAATGTATTCTACATCAATTAATGCATTATATCAAGAATTTTTACGTGCTGTACATGATTGAAATCAGAAAAAAAAACTTTTTGACGGTGTTAAAATCCAATATCCAATAAAGAACCGAAACGCCAAATAATAATTTCGAGTACGCCATTAGTGCCATTCGAAGTGTAAAAATGCGATTTTAGTTTTATTCTACAAAGGCAAATAAAGCTGATAAAAGAAAAAGAGCTTTTTTTGTTTTCTTCTTAAATATGGAACGTAATTTATCACAATTTGTAAAAAAGTGAGATGGCGAGAGTCGAAAATGAGCTTCTATAGTGTCAAATTACGCATCGTATGGAAAATTTTTTATTAATCAATATAGGTGTAGATAAATTTTGACTTCGTAATGCGCACGAACAATTACGTGACGTTAAATTAGATATATATATTTTTTAGAAAATTACAACATACGGCATTCTTATTCAAATTCGTTATCGCTTATTTTCTACTGGTTCTCTATTATTTTCGTTTCTCATCGTTCTAGTATAACTTTGTTTTTCCTATTGTTTTGATACTCATTTTACTTCATATTTATTTTATGAGCAAGCCTGTATAAAGTTATTTCTTTTGCAAAACTTGCGATTCAAAAGTATTTTTATTATTACGATTTTAGTCAAAAAAGTAAATAAAACATAGACTAATTATGAATAGCATTATAGTTAAATATGAAATAAATAAGTTAAGAATTAGCAAATAACCAATCTGTTTAAAAATATTAGACTAGTAAAATTTACAATTATTTTTACTTTGACATTTTCAAGGAATTTGAGAAATAATTCCATATTTTGTAATTTTCTGAGAAAAAGGAAAGTTAAATTTGGCAGTTAAAAGAGTTAGTTGGTTGTCAAAAGCAAATTTTCCCATACGATATCATGTAGACGTGTGCAAGAACATTTCCACAAAATTTTGTTGTTTCTGAAAAGTAAGAAGCTGAAGTATTATCAGTAATTTACCGTTAAACTGTTACCTTGGTAATATTTTATTTAAATAAAATAAAATCTTTTAATGTTATTGAAATATAGCAACTAAGCAAAACACTACATTAGATTATTGTTTATTAATTGATTGTTTGAAAAATTTTGAACCAGACTGTATTTAAAAACAACCAGTAAAATGAATTCGAATGGAATTTTTTGGTGTTCTCGTTTTCCGGTGGGTGAAATTTTGACATGAATTTCACGTACTTATATAAAACGTGACATTTCATGCAAATAATATAGTTATTGGTACTGGAAAAGGTATAACCTTAAAAGCATGTACTTACCTGTACAGTATTATACAAAACGAGTTGGTAATACGAAAAACATTCGATGACGGTGGAACCGCTGTTTACATAGTAATGGCAAATATGCTCCGTTGTCGTATGAGGATGTTATGATTCCGTTTACTTTGCGGATTTATTTGTTTAGTTGTAATGTATTTGTGCCATCCCTGTTACGTTGGCGATGTTCTACTACATACAGTAGATATTTTGTGGGTGTGTCCCTTCAAAAACAAATACATATGTGGTTTCGTGTTACTGTACCATCGATTCATTGTTCTCGATACCGTGCAACTCAAAAGTTTTTGACCATTACTGAAAATAAATGTATTTTTTTTTATTTACCAGAGCCAGTTTGTAACTATGCAGTAATTTGACGATTTTTTAAATAAATGTAAAGAAATCTTTAATTTTTAACTGGCTGTAATCCACTAAATTGTTTTGCAACACATTTTAGTATAAACCTGATAGAAGATATTGCTGCACAACTATTATTGCTAATAGTATTGAAATAGAAAAGTTAATTCAGCTCGAATATGTTAATAAAATCAAAAGTTTATTTCCGCCATACATATTTTGATAGTAAGCTCAACAGCTGGGTTTAAATGCTGTCATCAACATTTTCATTCATTATCACAACAAACCAACCTAGTCAAAATTGAGATCGATTGTTTTATATATTCATTATTTTATTTAATTCTGTTGGATGTTGGCTGAAACTATATATTGCTAATTTAATTGCCAAAACTTATATTCATTTCTTGCTATTAGTTAAAATAAACCATGGCCAAGGGTTTAACGCAGTTATTGAGAATATCTAATTTCATCAATGACGTTTCAGTTGCTCTGTTTTTACCTTACATACTACTAAAGAACTGGTTTAATAAAAAATATGAAACGTAATTTGAGACAAAAAAAATCCATTTCCAACAACTAATTTATTATATGAGTGTAAATAAAAGTAGTGAAAACAAGTTTCTTAAAAAATTAAGAATTAATTGCATTACAAAATATGTAAAACTGGTATTTATGTTTCGCCAGCAGATTCCCATTCAAGCAACAAGTAAATAAGTTTTGCACATATAACTCTTTTTTCATTTTGCGAAAATTTAAAAAATTTAAATTTAAAAAGCGAAATCCGGATACAACGAAGCCCGGATATAACGGCATGATTTCGGAGATCCTTGAAAAACGTTATCGTCAAAATTTTAAAGAGTAATTACACGCTAAAATAAATTAAATTTTCAAGATTAATAATGCTATCAAACAAACCATTCCACATTGACTTTCTAGAACGTTTTGCCATACACTCTCGTTGTGAACGCGATTTGCCCTTGATAGAGGGATGTAATGGAATATTACCCTCCTAACGCCATAAAGTAATAATGGATGAATATACCAATATGTGTCAATGTATAGATGACAGAAATTGACAACTTCGACAAGTATGGAAATATATAAGCAAATGCTGAAACACTTCACTATTACCCCTTACCACAAACACTTCACTGAAACTGTACGCACGTTTCTAGCAATACTGAACTGTTCAGTACGTGTGAGTGAAGTGTTTGCGGTAAGGGGTAATAGTGACATGTTTCAGTGTTCCAGTGCCACAGTATTCGAGTACGTGATTTAGTTATATAAGCAAATGTCAAATATTTTCGTAAAATTCTGATCTTTTCGACATAAAGGCCGGTAGTAGTGCTACTAGTGACAGTCAGTGCTTTTGCCTTCTCTAATGTACCTGTTTCTAATGTTCTGTAAAACTGCACCTACATCCCTTATGACATAAATAAGTATTTCTAAAATGCTGGTTATAATTGATCGTTTTCTATCATTTAATATGAATTTTTGTGTAATGAGAAACTTAATTAAACAATAGCTTGAAAATTAACCGTTTTACATGCCAAACATAGTATTCCCATCATGCCCATTTTAAAAAAATCGACTTCTTGAAATGAGAGTTTAACCCTCGCCATTAAGATTGTTCAGTATTAATTCAAACGATCATAATCATCAGTCTCTAATTAGAATTTATTCGATCACCGTTATACTTGAAATTTTGTAACAATTGGTGCGAGATGCAATGGTTAAAGTATCAACTAAATTTACAAAAAAAAAAATGAGGAAGCTACATGTTACGTATGTTCAAACGTGATCGTATATATAGACAACTTTCATTACTCCCAGTGCAAATGACTTTTGGATTAGCACCAGCGTCATTTTGTGTACCGAGCGCCATTTATTAATACACATTTTCTAAATTTAGACGCCTTAATGGTAGACAAAAATTCTTTACTACGTACTTTGTAATATTGTAATTGAATCGCATATTTCTATTCGTGAATTGAATAGCTAGTAACAAAAAAGTATAATATGATCACAAAAAAGCGTAATCGTGAGGGCCATGGTTTTTTTTTTGGTTACTTTTTATGTTAAGATAGACTTCAAATTACATTGACAAGTTTGACAATTCAAATTACATTTTGACGTTTATTGACGTATCTTATAAATTTTAAAATATGTTTACTGCAGATCACCAAACATTTATCGTATTATTTTCTATTGTCAACTATTTTCGTAATGGACAAAAGCAACAGAATGGTCTTATTCTATATAACTATGTATGGATGAATTTATCAGTATCATATCTTGATTTACACCAATTGTTCGCTTTGTTGAAAAATAAGAACTGCTGCAACCATTGCGGAAGTGAGGATAGACCATTCACCAAAAAAGTCAATTAGAAAGGTTTCATAGGAAACTAATTTGTCATATAATACTTGTCAGCATATTCTTCGAAAGGATCTGGCTGTGTTTTGCAACTCAACTCCATTGATCACGTAATACTGCAATTGGTTTGAAAATCACGTGAATGATGATAATATCCTTAACAAACACTTCTTCTCACACTTATTGATGAATTATTTTTTTGCGAAACGGTAAATGTAAAGAGGTAAAAACGATGCCATAGCTCATGAAACACAACAAATAATGAATCCTTTATATGAATATTTTGATAACCCTATAACAAATTTTCCTCCACTTTCTTTGACTCGGATTACCATATTAGCTATTTACGCTTATTAACTGACTTATTTGCATCGTTACTGTCAAATATGTCGAACGTAACTTGAAGATTTAATGTTCCAATTTTGATATGATTTAAGAAACATTTTAGTTGTAACCAACATACAAAATAATTTTAAAAAAACATTGGCTACCTCGATAACGATTTTTTTATGATCACATTACATTTGGGGAAATAAAATATTAGCGCTGTACATCGTGTAAATTTTTATATTGCTACACAAGACGAGAATCTAGTACAAATAGCACGAGCGTTCGAAGTTTGGCAAAAATACACTTTCGGTATCTAAAATTAAAGTAAGCTTTGAATTGGAGTAAATTGTTTTCTCTATTTTGACGTATTCTATGGGAATTCTGCCGGATATAACTGAATTTATGAATTAAATGTTGTTAATATGTTAGAAAATAAGATGCCCATACGTGACTTATGTAAATTGAAGGTCAGGTAATCGTTTTAAATAAATTGTACTGTTTACTTGTCGAAAGTTAATATAAATTCTAGGTGTATAGTCCAAATTTGTTTTTTAATACGGATTATGAAAACAAAGATACTTCTTATATGCTATGAATATAAACGAGCTACGTACTTAAAATACTGCTCATGATCTAAATACCCGAAATATAATAAAGTACTCAGAAATTATATATTTTGAAGCATTGCAAGTGCATATAAAGTAGTTTGTAGTAAATCTACGAATTTAGAAAAAAAGACATAAGGAAAAAAATACCAAATTTGATTGCCACCAACCTATTTTTTCTGTACGCGCATACTCTGATTGAATTCTCATTTTTCATTCTACTTTATGTTTTGTAAAACATTTTGTATTTATTTGTATACATATTTAGATCATAGTACTGGTAGTACTCTTCCTTTTATTTGGTTAAGAAGGAATTAATTAAAATGTGAATTATCGAATTGCTAAACATTCGCTTTTAATGTAAAAGACGGGCAAAATTGCTTCATGGTCTAGCAATTCTCTTTAAAATTCACTCCAATTAAAAGTAGTATTGATGATTTTCAATACTTGGTTTAAATGTTATGGCATATAGTCAGCAATTACATAAAGAAGCAAATTATGCATTATTTCTTTTATAACAATAATCTTTAGACCCAAAATTACATACACCTATCAAAAAGTATCAATTACTGAGTGTGCCGAATATGCTGATTCGAAGAGACACTAAATCATCAATTCATTACCTTCGATGTTGTAGAATAGATTTCTGATTCTACCAGTCAATTTTCAAAGGCGAATATATAATGTCTTTGAATTTGCAAGATTTTTAGTAACTTCAACAAAAAAGTCTTTCATACTAAATCTTGCATTTGCGTTACTTCCACCGAAATGTACTATATATTACTGCAATTGTCATTGCTAGAAATACTGTTGATTAGTAGAACCCAACATTCTCGCTTGTCTTCCAGTGGTGTTTAACTGCGAGAGGTTGGGTAAAGGTAAAGAAATCAGGGTGTTTAGTTTGCGATAAAAGTTTATTATGTTGGGACCCATATATGTGTAGGAACCATGCAAATAGCGCGACACACAAATTGAAAAAAAACGGAAGAACTCCGTATAAAGAATTTGCAATATATCGTTTGCAAAAATCGAACAAACATTGTTTCGTCAGTTTTGGAAGAAATACAATCCAACGTGGGAACTACCAAGTCGGCAGACGGTACGTAGGTATTTGCCGTCAGTGCGCGAGAAGATTGAGAAACATGTGAAAACCGCAGTAAAAAATGAACAGTTGTGGCTAACTATAGATGAAACTACAGGCATCAAAAAGAAACCGTAGTATCGATTGTAGCACGCACAATTACCTTGAAAGGACCATCACGCCCTTATTTGCTAGCCTGCAAAAGACAGCAAAGCAGATTTGTTGCTACAGTTACACACGTATTTCCTTGAAATTGCCCTGCACCATGGAATTGTCATTTGCCAAGATATAATCTATCCTGTAAGAAAAAGGTAAATCTATCTCACTTATACCTACGTGAACTTCAGTTTTGGACCTAGGATTGGTTGCTCCACACGACAAGCAAAATTGCCGACCGGTGGATCTGCCCGTCGTGGGCACCAAATCTACCGCCACTGCATATCACGCCATTTGACCTCTGTGGCCTGCGGACGCAGGTTTTGAGATCAGCTCTTCGACTATCGATTGGTTGGTTCACTAACACTTTAAGAACGCTTATGCTCTATTCTATACTCGATGGCTTGATTGGGGTTGACAATTTGACATAACCTAGAATTATAAAACTGACAACAACTTTGGAACAATATGCCCCGTAAAAACTGGAGAAACATTTCGAAACGTCACTGTATATATATATATATATATATATATATTTGCATACCAATCCCAATCGACCGGTAATACAGGAAATTAGCATGAAAATTAGTTATGTATGTTTTGGTTTGACATCTATCAAATACGAATGTTATCCCAGTTTTAAACTCCGTGAGGTTTCTCCAACACACAATGGAGGTATGTTTCTTGAGCTCTTTTTTCATGTTTATCTGCTTTAAAACTACTACTTAATTAAAACAAACAGTTTTTCATTCCTTGAGGTCCATAATGTCCGTAATAATCTAGTAATTTTCAAAATAAACTTTGACAAGACAACAGTTTTCAGTAAACACGCTATGGCCAAAAGAAAATAGTTAAAATAAGAATTTAGTCTTTTCCTCCAGAGATGTATTGAATTTCAATCATTGAAACTACTTTAAGCCCTTGCCAAAAAGGAATCTAGTAAGATACTATTAAATATGCTCGTATAGATTATCTTTTAAAAAAAGGTAGTCGTGGCTCCCGTAAACCGCCGCAAGAGGAAATGTATATGTGTTTCAATGAAATGATAAAAACTCGCTCACGCAACTCGCCTATCCTCAATTTTGTTATCTTCCAAACGCCAATGAAGTCAATGTTAGCATCCCAATGTAATTGAAACAAGAGTGCAAGTACCGTTTGTGTATGCCTTTTATTGCTTATGCTTATCAACATACATACGTATAAGTGTTTACGCGGATAATAACTACTAGAATGAAGTAATTAAATCTTCAAACAAAAGCGTTTAAAGCTAAGCATCATTTATCATTTCGTTACGGTTACTTACATTTCACTAAAATATCTGTTGTATCTGCCTCACTATCTTGCTAACAAGTAATTTAATACCAGACGATCTCCGTTCAGGTGCATGTTGTTCTGCGGAAGTTTCATTGTACTATTATTACATATTGTATTTGCATAAACCACATAGACAAAGCTCAGGTTTTTTTTCCCGCAATCTAGAATTGGAGCGTGATGAATCCTTTGATCTATTTAGCTAGAGGTGAAATTACTTAATCTTTATAAGTAACTAGTTCTTCCATACAGGGCGATTCAGTTTTATTTAGGGAAACCTCATAGCGTATTCTACCAACCAAACTGATGAAAAACCCACACATCCAAAATATGCTTCGTTTTCGAGCTACACCTTATTACATTAAAGCAAAATTATTCTTTAATACCGAATCTTAGTCAATTGTGTTACAAATAAACAATTTTATTAAAGAAGGTGTTCAAAATCAAATTTGTTAACGTAATTAAATTCTCATTTAGAGTAGTAGTGTAGTTCCAATATAAGTATGAAATATTAATGCCTTCTTTAAGCAACATTTTGACAGATTACAAGTTGTTGAGTTACAGCAAACCAATCTACAGATTGAGAGTCGGCTTATGGTCGCACCTATCTCGATCGGATATATTCGGAGCGGAAGAGAGGATATTCGTTCATTACTAGAGATGAGCAAGGTAAAATTATTAGTTTTTTGCAGCGACTAGATAGAGTCGCGTCTATTCGTCTCATAAGAGAGGGTTCGTCTTGCCTACTGATTTCCCAGAGAGTCGATAAAACACGAGTCTGTCTAGTCGCTGCAAAAAAGTAATAATTTTATCTGCCGTTGTCATCTCTACTAATGAATAGAGATGAGTAAGGCAGAGTAAATTAGCAGGGACTAGACAGACTCGGGTTTATTCGTCTCATTAGAAAGGGTTCGTGTTGCCTACTGGTTTCCCGGAGAGTCGACAAAACACGAGTGTGTCTGTTCGCTGCAAAAAAGTAATAATTTCACCTGCCTTTGTCATCTCTAGTAATGAATAGAAATGAGCAAGGTAAGGTAAATTAGCAGGGAATAGACGGACTGGTGTTTATTCGTCTCATGAGAATAGGTGCCTGTTGCCCCGAGAGCCGACAAAATACGAGTGTGTCTAGTGGCTGCAAAAAAGTAACCATTTTACGTACCTTCCTCATCTCCAGTAATGAAATAACCCCTCTATAACTCCGAATATATCCAATCGCGCTAGGTGAGACTCTCGATCTGTATGTTGACTTTATAATGACATTTGTCAAAATTTTACTTAAAGAAGACATTAATATCTCTCAACCTGTGTTCTTTTGCCGATAAACTAAGATCATGACCTTGCTTCACTATCCCACGATTACTATCCGAGAAAAAGATTTTCAAAAAAAATATTTTACGAGTTTCTTACTAATAACGATTTGCTGGAAGACGTACCCGTTTACTAATGATGCTCCACCACACTGATTTTGAAGTAACAGGACGATAATACAACATTGGATTGGACGTTTAAGACCAATGCTGTGGTCTTCAAGATTGCCAGATCTGATCCCGTTAGATCTTCATGTGTGAAATGCGTCAAAAAAGAAATCGCGACCATTACTGGGTTAGTAACTGAAAACTCTCTCCTGAAAAACCATCTATAATAGGGCGAATAAGCAAACCTTAGTGTAGGACAAGAAGAAACGAGTTTACGTGTAATCTGCTCATGTGAGGAACCAAAGATATCCCCTGGGCAAAATAATGGCCTTTATAGAAGACACTAAGCTGCTAGAGCGGAAGTGAGAGTTCCACTGAAGACAATACAAAAAGCATTAATTTCAAATGTCTGGACTATAGATAACCAACCCAAGCATTGTTATATTATAAGTGAATGAAATAAATGAATATAAACCAACGATAACATGTTGAAGAAATCATTACTAGTCTTGAGGCATCAAAGTGAAGTTTTATGAAGAGGATCGTTCCTCTGAAGAATGTTATATGTATTTTTTGTTGATATCTCTTGAATCGTTCAGTTTTCTATATACAACTTATTGTTGGTCTGGGCATTATACTAGGTCAGTAAATAACAACATTGCAACGCAAAAATAAGTAGAAAACAAATAATACTTTATGAAAAAGGAAAATAGATGCGAACATTTCATTTAGATTTCGGGAAGGCAAAATATCCATGGGTGTAAGTGTAATGGATGCGATATTTTGCATAATATCGCGATTATTTTTCCAAATATACATAAATTCCAAGGATATATTTTATTTTAATCGTTCGCCACCCAAAAGCTTACTCACACGCAGCTGTGCATATTGCTATTATTTATTTTGCAACAATGTACTTAACATTTTACATCAAGGTATTTACTTTTATATCCTCTATGAACATTTTAGTCGTCATTAACAACTGCTTATGTAACTGTCGTAAATTTACTAACTTACGACTCAGCAAAACAAACTCCTTGCAATTATCAAGATTTTAATCCTAATTATGGTTCTAATTATGTCACCTACTTACGTATATGATATACGTACGTATTCATGACTACGACTATGATTTTCGCAAAGCAGTGTACATACTCTTTAGATCATCGCCAAGGCCAATTTACCTCGATTTGGCCTAATAACGACCATTAGACTAAAGTATGTATCTAATACTATAAAGCAACTACATGATTCTCAATTAGATTAGCACGTTGCATAAATTGTTTAGTACGTTTTTACACGTTGAATATATGTCAAAATTTAATAAATTATGTTTTTGTGTGAATTTTGAATTACAGCACAGTGTATTAACCATTCCATTGTTTATTATATTTTATTTTTACGTTTATTTATTGGCAGGGTATACAATAATGATAGCAAGGACTGTGGGGGTAGTATGGCAAACAACACAAATGTATCGGCACTCTCCATACCACGTAAGTTTAATTAATTAATATGCGACGATACTCAAAACAATGGTCCCGAATTGATTAATTAAACTTGTGTGGTGCGGAGTGTGCTTTTGTGTTGTTTAGTATAGCGTCTATTGCGGTTGTGTTTCCTGTCAAAAATATGTAGATAAATATTATGACGTCACAGTTTTTTTGGCTGTCATGAGAATCACATGTTTTTATTAATGGATTAATAAAAGGATTAAACAAAAGCATTGCGGATGATTATATGCTAAAGAACAAATCTTCCTCCATATTGGCAAAAAATAATTCAATATTTATATTTGATTAGGTATATTACAATTTGTCAAAAATTGTCAAAAAATATTTTTTTTTACTAGAACTAACAAATAAAAAGTTTCCCTTCGGAGACGTTATACCGAATTTTTATTTCAAGCAAGAATTTAAAAATGTAACATGTTTTATCGCCGTTATATACAAGCTTATATTAGGCTGTATGATTTCAAATTACCAAAAAATTCATGACTCATTCTCCATACAAACAGAATGTAGAAACCGTTTTAACCTAATTTACAATTTACTTGCAATCATTAATTCTCGTGACAAAAATTTCAAAAGCACCGTTTTATTTTATCCTGGAATTATTATTGTATAGTATAGGAGACCTTGAAAGTTGATTCTACATTAGAAGTTAGTTACCTTCTCGTAAAAATCCCCCCAGTAAGGTCGCGCTAATTATTGAAAACACATCACAGTATCGTATACAACTGCTAAACGCAGTTAACGTTAATTTTCAAGAATTGTTTGATATTCGTTAACAAACGCTTCTATTTCTAGACATTTTGACGTAATTACAAAAGATTTGCTAGTTTTTATGTGCTAGTCATAAGCACCATTATATAATGTGCTAGTCATAAGCAAATTACCATCGTAGTGAGCGTTGTGAAACTATATAATTATTTTAATTTGCGTTATTTAAATTTAATTTTCGGACTGCATTTTAATTTGTGTTTTCAATGAGCCGGTGGTCCTTTTCATTTGTTGGGAAATTGTTTACAACGAACTACTTGCAATTTATACTTAAAATGCCATCTATCTTAAGGGCATTTTTAATTAAATGCATTGATACATGTTGTAGATAATGATGTGATAGAATCAGTATCAGAGAAACAAATTAATAAGTGCAGAAAGTAGTAAAACAATATGTTAAACAAACTGGATAGAATAGTTTGTGTAGTTTACATTTAGTGTCAAGATAATCTCGAATTAAAAAAGTCTAAAAAATAAATTAAAAAATAATTGTCGTCTATAAATAGTTATCGTATTCTATGATTATTCGCATCAGTTGGTCACAGAAGAAAAATTTATTCATTTAACATTAACGAAAATCAAATTAAATTATTTTAAGTCTAGATTACAAGGTTATAATTGTAAATTTCGCGCACAATAATTGTTTTTGGGTAATATAATGATTACATAATTGGTTTATCTCAAATCTTGTTCTGACAGCTTCAATAACATCTAAAAGCAACGGATATGGTAGGATGTCTTATATTTTTACGTCGGCTGTATATACACGGAGAAAACATATAGTCCATCTAATAATCACTTCTGTTAGAGCTACTACATATTTTATTTGATTAAATTAATTTGTTGTAATTTTTAATTTGAGTCGCTTAGTTGTCATCAACATTATATAAGTAGTTCCTACAAAACGTTTTATTGTTTTTCAAAATATTCGCCGTTAAGATTTATACAATTTTGCATGAGTTTGAACCAATTTTCGAAACATTTTTTCATATATATTAATAGTATTGCCACTTCGCGCAAATATAATAATATGTAATTACATAGCAAATGTAAGACTATTTTTATCAAAAAAGAAGAAAATAATTTATTATCCTGTCGATGATGCTACATTGTGCTATGTTCTTAAGTATTACTTGCACAGCGTTTCAGCTTTAAGGGCATTCCTTAAGTAGCAAACTCGTAATTTCACCAACACTGTCGGAGTAATTTCTCTATTTCAAAGTAACTGTTCTATCGATTAAAGCTTCTTCACAAATTTCCACTCAGATAAAATACAAGAAGTACAGCAGAACTTGGTTTTATTTTATTTATTTATTTTTTATGTATGGTTTTTACTGTTATAATAGTCAATTAAAAATTAACATACATATTGTCAACTGAACATATAAAGAGCGCACTAGACAGATTGTGACAAAATTGTTGAATTTGTAATTTAAATTAGATAGTTTTTTTTTATATTGTGACCTCTAAAAAAATAATTGAGCAAAATATGTTATTTACCGTTTTTGTTACAGAAACAAATCATTCCTCAGATATCTGTCGTCCTTAGACAGATGAGCAATAGCTCCACGGACTTGAAAGCAGTTTTGGCAACCAAAATCCCCAAAGAGCAAGAGAAAGTGAAGAAATTTAGGAAACAGCATGGCAACACCAAGGTTGGGGAAGTCACCGTAGATATGGTAAGTGCATGCTTCCATTTCTCCAACCGTGCGTGAACGCGATCGTACGAGACGTGTTTTCAAAATTTGTTTATAAAATACGATCCGAAGGACTTTGCTAAAGTCAAAAGATTATCGTACTGGCAAATTTATCAAAACGCAACTGCGAATTATCAGACATTGTTGAACAATGCGTGAATAGGTAATGTAATTTCTCCAGTCTGATGCTGTAACTCACAAAGCTTATTCGATTTCTGATATTAGTCACATATGTAGATATATATGTAGTTGCAGTAAGTGACTAAACATTTTGATAAGACGCATTGACACTATCTTACTAGTTACAAATAAATAAACGATATGTATAAAACTAATTTTACGTACGCTATTGTATGTGTGGAAACCGGGGAATCGCGCGGTAGTGACCATGTATCAAAGGTCGAACCGTAACCTCGACTTGTGTGAGTTTAAAAGATTTCGATCTGACCTGCATCTATTGGTATTATATAACACAACTTATCGCCGATATCCAACATTTTAGCGGCTGCTTTCAGCCAAATATACTTTAACTGTTTCGTATCTCCCTCAAATTTGAATACAATGACTAAAAGTTAAAGGTTACAAATTACAAATGCAGATTGATAGCTTTGTATTCTTTGTTAATTTAAAATTTGGCAAAAAGAATGCGTTTTTTTTAGTCCAGGAAACTAAGTAATAAATTCTAAGAAGCAATAAATTTTATGAAGAAAGTTAATGAACTATGTGCAACATTTTTGAAGAACAGTGATATACAAAATTAAACTTTTTGAATGCAACATGCAACTAAAGAAAGAGAGGAGTAAAACGCGTTAGAAATTTCAGAATTTTATTTTTTTTATGGAATAATGTAGGTATAGTGTAATTATTTGAAGAATGAACGCACATCAATCTATGTGACTATGACGTCAGATGATCCGTTGTTGTGAATTGAGAATATAACGCAAATTATAACCCCAATTATACGAAAGATTATGTCAAAATATGAAAACAACGTATTGTCCGAATTACAATCGTGTGACTTTCAGGGCTTATGTTAAAAGTACTTATTTCTATTCAACTTTCGCCTGTATTTCATTCCTTTTGAGACACCAGCGGTATTCTACATACATGCTATCGTTTCATTTTTCCTTATAACTCGCTTCAATTTGATTATCTTGGTGAAACTTTTCATCATGTTCATCACTTACATTACTAAGATTTTATAGAAAAAAATTCAGATGCGAATGGAGGAAATTAATTTTCAAGGACATATTTGCTACCAAATGTTTGTAATTTTTGCAGCAGGTCATTATACCACCAGCTGCTTATAATTTTTTTATTACCGAGGAAGTCTGTTACTACAAGCCTCAGCCTCTATTTGATCTATGTTATTATCAAAAGTAGCATCTTTCATTAGTTCCCTGATTTGTGGCTCCACAAAAATTCTATTTTAGCTTTACTTCTTTTGGTAAATTTGTTTTTTAAGTAGTGTAAACCTTAACCATCTTTGTTCATCGTCTTTACGAGGTTTTTCATCCATCTCAATTTGATGTGAAGAGGTAGCAGCAGATTTTTTTCTACATTAACGGGAGGCTCACAAATGATATTCTTAAAACCAGGAGCAAACTTACTTCTTCTTGGTTATTGCTTTTTAATAAAATTTTGTCTGTCCTTGCTATGCCAGTCGCACAGATAACACACCCTAACTGCAACCCCAGTACTAGGGCTAGAACAATCTTTAAATTCGCACAAATTTACCATTAAAATCTCTGGTACTATTTTATCCAGTAGCAACTTCATGCTTTCGTAAGATTCCTTCACGGTGACGGCATGTGCAATGAAAATATAAGGATTTTTGTTTCCATTATGGAAGAAAACTGTTTTTCAATTGTCTCTAGTAAAGCGTTGACATCATTGCAGACTACTAGGTCATTTTCTTTTAAAAATAAATGCTGCAATTCTTACAATCTACTACGGAATGTGCATGCTCTTGTTTGTATAATAAATCCTATCATTTGAGCTTGAAAACTGAGAGTTCAGCTTGATTTTTTTACTGATTGGCTTATTTTATGCGGCTCCTCGGACATTTCAACAAAGTCAGAATTTGTTTCCCTGTTTTCTTAGCCCTCGAAGTCATCTAATGGCACCTCCAGAATCCATGAACTGGTGGGGATGGTATGGGAAGGTCTGAATCATAAATTTGGTTAGTGTAATACGGGTAATAATATGCACTTCGTAAGCGATAGTAATAAAAATTAACAATTTATAACATAATAAGCAAGCGTAACAACCCCCAATTGCTCATTGCCGGGAAATCCCGTTAGTTGTCCGGTTAGTCACCAAAATCAGATTTATCTTGACTAATACGCTATTGGGTGAATAAAAATTAATGGTTAAAGGAACATTGTCTTAAACATACAATTACTAAAAAAATGGTGGGTGATGGACAAATTCTAACTGCATATTCGAATTCAGCAGGCAAAAATTACATGGGGATCAGCTAGAACTGTTGGCACTGGTTGATACTTTTAGTCGCTGCATTTGTTTGGAATCTGTTCTGCCGTATCCATATATTTTCAATATAGTCGTCATAATATTTTAGGATTACATGATCTGTCAATATTCCGCCAGAAATCCCCTTTGAAAGATAGCATTGCCTTCGCTGTTTCGAGTCTGATATGAATGTTTTTACCCGATTTTGTCTTTGGCAATAGCAAAAAAATCAAGAGCAAGTGTAACACGAAGGTATTTCAATCTGTAATTCTTTTTCCTAAAAGTTAAACCTAAAGAAAACGTTTTTGTTTATTTTATTCAGATCGTAGTTGTCATCCCAATCACTTCTCTTATTGACCATCAAATTAAAATTATGTCACTTCTTAGATTTCTTTCCTATTATTAGAAAATTTCAGATGTAATATTTATTGTTACTGTTCAAATAATAAAAAACAATTCGCGACGTAGTAATATTTCTAAATCCCCCAGCTTTTCTAACAGTGCATTACCGGAGGTACATGATAGCTGTGAGTAATTACTTTCAAGTACCACCGGTGACATACGTCGTCATGAACGTGTTAAGCTTGCAAATGAAATTGTTTAAACTAATATTTACAATTGAAACATGGAAAATTTCACTCTCTTGTCTTACATCTTACATCTATTGTTAAGCAAACAAAAGTTGATTTGCATCTAGATAAAACTGGAATCATTTTAAGGAATTCTTCCTTCAGCTCTTCAAACCAATCAGTTAAGTTTCTTGTAACTACTATAATTAATTTATCTTTTGTAAACACCGTATTCTTATCATAAATCATAAGAATCTCTATGCCGGTATGTATATCACATACATACGTATTTGTATTTGCAGACTACTCATATTGTCCTTTCTAACAATACATATGTATAATAACCGTCTGCAGCCTACTCTATAAATACAATTAAATCTGTGAAGAAAGCTGGGCGTAATGTTAATTGCATGTCCACTAATTGATTCAGTGTATTGAGTGTAATTTATCACGCAAGTCATTGTCAGTGTCAATAGAACGGTAAAATATTCATAAAACGATTACAGGTTCTGTTGTATATTCCGATTCGATCTTTGCTTTATTAAGTTGTACAGAAATAAAAACAGATTTAAGTGTAATTTCAGTGTTATCGGCATGTGGTTTAAGATCTAGTTTGACCACGATCATTACGTTCTACTTGTAATGGCGATTTTTGTTATTTGTTCCACTGCACAGTCATTCGAAGGGAAAATTTTCGTATATTACGTGATTGTTTAGCTATTTGCCTTTGAGTACCGCAAACAACACAAAACTATGGTATAATTCGCACCACACACGTTTAATTAATTAATCCGAGACAGTTGTTTCGAGGATACGTCGATCCTCATTTTCAAACGAAAGCCGAGTGATGTGAGAAAAAGCTCTAATTCTAGCATGCTTGTTCTGTCTCTACTCTCCAGAGAAAATATTATTTACAGGCACCTGCTTTCGTCACCTGTACACCCTAAAAGTAAGGCATGTGAAAAATAAACGGAAGGGTCATTGCAGCACGAAACATAAAACATGTGTACGCGTTACCCGAATAAATCAAGCAGAACTGCGAATAACAACGATCTGTTGTCTCTATTCATCAAATTGATGTTACCTTTTTATGTGAGTAGTTTCGTAAGCGTGTAATTCCCGCGGTGTTACGTTCTTAATCAATTTCATATTTTCTAATTTAATATTATACCCGGTTTCGTTTATGAGTTATGCTACACTTGACGATTGTACCGTATCGATAAGTCTTAATGTGCTCGTTGAATTTGGTGCCTATCGCTCTTTTCGTCTAACCAATATAGGCATTTTCATAAATTCCCGACATTTGCTTCATGTCGGGTTTATCTATCGGGTTGCCAAGAAGTGTATTTTGCGAACTGAAACACACGTTCATATCTTGACCCTTAAAAACTTTACTAATACCTGTCGATATACTATAAAGGGGAGTTTATGTTGTCTACAGTGATTAGAATCGGTCATAATGTATCAATTAGTGTTTTTTTCCTTTCTACAGATGCCTGTTTCCCATCTTTTGTTGTTTTTAATTACTAAACCATCCAGAAACGGAAGTTGATTGTTTACTGCCTTGCCTTGCCTTGAATATTAAAATGTTTGACGAGTAACGCCTCTGCTTATAATTAGCAGGCCATATTATTTTTTGAAAAACCTACCTCATCAGTGCATGCAGGCCATATGGTTCCGCATTTTAAAAATATTTTGCAATGTACTAGATGTTTCAAAAAAGCGTGGGATATCAGAATTCTTTCGAAAAAGTAGGGTTCGTAAAAAAAAATTGAATATCGTTAGAATGGATTGATTTAAGCCAGTCAAATTTTATTGTCTAGAGTAGTTGCTGTGATACTGAATTGCTATTCACGCTACAGAAATAATGTAAGAAGAGAAGAGAAAGAAATTGAGAATTTTCAAACAAATAGATTGCCCCTTACACAGCGAGGCGTTGCTCCCGAGACACCCTGGATTGTTAACCTAATTTTTGTTTCTGAAATCTCGTTTATTAAGAAGTCTCACTTGAATATCAAGAGGAAGATATCTATAAACAAGTTTCTTGGTTCCTGGTATTTAACTATAAAAAAATACTTTACAATCCCAGCAGTCTGTCAGTTATTAATTTTCCTAAGGGGTGATTAAACTTTTCTTTATTCCTTACATTTCCCTTGATGGAGAAAAAAAAAGATAAAATAAGATCCAAAAACTTGAGGTGGAATTGACGTCACAGTTAGAAATTTTTATAGTTAATGTTGCCGTATATATAATACAATAAAATTATCGAAAAACTATGTATTTTTATTAGAAGAATGTATTGCACATTAAATATAACCGTGGAAAAATTCTGGAGACTATTTATTATCGAAATCTTAGACTAGACATATCTGTGATATAGCAAAAATAATTTACGTCAATCACTTGAAAAGTGATTGTCATGTGTTAATAGCTAATTACCACTTGAAAATACATCTGTTCAGACGATGAGTCTATTCTTTTTCCATAAATAACTCATGGTATCTCTATTGCAAATCTATTTGTTACAGCTGCATATGCAATATACAAGGTGTTCTAAAATATTGAAAAAAGGAAAAAATGTTCATCTCTGGTTATGAACAGTTATCCGATCAGAGGTAACAGACATTTCTTATACTAATCACTTTACATTATTTATAACAATTGGCGTATTAATTTGATATCTAAAAGAAAAAAAACCCTGATAAACGCATGTCCCTGTCTCCATTTTGTTTCCCAGTTGTAGCATGCCGGTTACCGGTTGATGATGAGGACCATTCGTGTCCTCGAAACGGCCGTCCCGGATTAACTATTATATAATTAATTAAACTTGTGGTGCGAAGGTTGCCGATACCTATGTGTTGTTTACCATTTATGTAACTAACAATCCATAGCGACTGTGTGAGTAATTAATTTTGAGCTAAATTGAAAATAAGAATTCAAATCTTATAAGATCTTTTAATAATATACCTACCGGTTTCGAACTATACACTGCTCATCTTCAGGCAAGCTGAATCTCATCCATAAGACACAATTAGAAAGTAATTGATAAACCAAGTATCATAATCGGTTTTTTTTCCTATTCAATTACTTAATTGTATCTTATGCACTGAACATGTTTTGGTGAAATTAAATACAAAATACATTAAGCTCAAATATATTTTGTATATAAATATGGGGCAAGAACAAAATTTTCGTGGATCTAATATAAATTTGTTGTTAAAAATTTGTATTCATTTAAATCAAATAAGAGATCAATTTTACAATATTTATTTTATGTGACAATTTCACAATACTTTAAATAAACATACAACCAAAAAATTAAAAAATGCACCAACAAAAGTGTAGCAGTACCTAAAAAATCCGTACCCCCCAGGAATATGAAACTATTGTGCGAAAAAGGTAGGACGTAAAAACTTAAAATGACTTTAATAAGATACTCTCTTGCTTCCAATGGAACCATTTATGTCTTCTACACTCATGAATCATGAGTTTTCCTGTAATGGGTCGGCTCTAGACATATTTTATTGAAAGACATATTTTACTGAAAGAAACAATAATCACCAAAACATAATTTTTGTCTCGGCAAAACTACGCGAGTTACTCTAATACTTAACACCTTAATTTAATTGTGAAATTGTCTTAGTTGATGTACGTTTATCATAGTTGATGTACGTGTGAAATTGTACTCTTATACTACTTTTTGTATAAGAGTGTGCATTAAAGTATGTACACATATCGTGTGCATCTAATGAAATTTGTTTGGAAGTCACTTTAAAAACAACTATGTACAAGGTTCAACAGCTTTTATATGTAAATTGGCAATAGTTAATGCAGTTTTTGTGCCACCTTCTTCGCATTTCATATTTAAATACATTTGATATATAATTTTAACATTTCTCCTTTTACATAATACTCACCCTGTATATAGCAACAATGTATATTTATTTATATATATAAAACTGTAATTTTAACAAAAATTTGCAACCACTTGATTCGATCTAGAAAAGTGCAAATATAATAGAGAATACCTAGGGATATATTGTCTCATTTTTTTCAGTGAAAGTATGCAACTGTTTAATCAGAAATAACGTTAGAAAAAATTGCAATACCATGACCTATAAGATTTACACATACGCTAAGTCAATACTGATAACGAATAAGGTTTTTTCAACAGAGCGCTGTTCTAAATTACGCGTAACCTTTCATTGGTCCTCCACAATTCGTTTTTCCTTAATGATGCGGCCATGTCACTCACCGAGGTGACAGCCTGACAGTATCTGGTGATTCAATGACGTCGCCGTTATTACTAAGCGAGAGGATTATGTTTTATCGTTGCCGTACGTATGCTCTTCACTGTAATTGGATATACGAATATTTGCATGTTATTGTATGTAAAGTTGGGTCAGTGAGTTGAAAAAGATCTGGTAATAACAATAGTTCACCTGCATGCATTTTCCGTTATGAATTTAAGTTGTAAAAACTTATATTACAAAGATCATCAACGTTTTCACAAATGAACTACAACAAAAATTTAGCTATAGTTTAGCTAATCAGGTACTTATTTTTGAAAAAGAAAACCGCACTGCAAGAAAATTTAAATCTTTAGAACTCGTTTAAAATGTTCATCGTACCGCGGTGCTACCAAGAGTACGAGAAAATACTAATTAAAGAGTGAAATATGATGCCATACTTCCTCAAAGCATCGCCGCTCAAAGTTGCATCATCGGCATCAAATTCTCATATTTTTAGCAAATTGTAACTTTACATCTTAAATTACACATAAAACAATGAAATTGATAGTCTTTATTCAATAATATAATTTATTTCACACATAAAATTAAATTTCGTCGAAATCCCAACCTTGATTTCTTAATAATTGCGACACATACCCGCGCCCTTCTCTCTATTAATTTCAGCGAAATTCCGGGTTCTATATTAAGTCAGGCTTCTTGTAGTTGTTTCCGCAACGATTCCTTGGAAGATGGAAGATTTATTTTCGTTTATCTATTAAGTTCCTTCCACAAAAGTTTTATGAGATTAGTATATGGACTTTGAGGAGACCATTCCATTGCTGCTTGTTCCTTTTTTGATATTCCAACGATTGTTATTCTCTTGGAACCGAAGAGTTTAAATTTGGATTCACTAATCCACAAAACATTTTTGAACCACAAACAACACAAATATTGGTTTTATTTAACAAAAATTATTGAAACAGAGCCAGTGGACTCTGTTAAGTTGTAAGGTAAGTTGGATATACTCGCTAAAGTGTTGAATAAACATATTTTTAGTTAAATGAACGCAGAAGTGCAACACTGTGTACAACAGTGATTTGTTGGATAAACCAATTCCTTTCTTTGAGCGTATCCTAAAACACTGTAAATATCAACCTCCATAATTTTTCAAATATCTACGTCACGCGACTTAAAACTCTTCTTAGAATTGTAGGTAGTTCATGCTAATAAAAGCTAATCGACCACAAGATTAATATTCATTACACGTAGTATGAATATTATTTCGAAAGTCCCCATTATGCAAAATTAGCATTTAAATTACTACACCGCTAACTTTGCATGAAGATATATTTTATATTAAGTACCCATCATTCACTTAAATAAATAACAAAGATATTCTCTTACATTTCCATAATTAGAAAAAAAAAAAAAAAAATATATATATATTTTTTTTTTAAAAAAATAAAAAAAAAAATTTTTTAAATTTTTAAAAAAAAAAAAAAAAAAAAAAAAATATATATATATATTTGCATTACATAAGTCCAGATAATAATTGTTTAAATTTTTATCGTCTCTAGTAACATATGCCCATTTTAATTTTATCGGTAATATTGCTATACAGCATTTAAGATTACAAAAATTGAGACAAACCAAACAAATTGACCTTGATGACTTTCGATACGTTATTGAAATTATCGGAGCTTTCGTACTTCTTATCATTTGCCTTACATAAACGTAACATACTCCAATCATTACGATTTTTATTAGAAAAGAGAAGAGAAAGAAAAAGAATCTTTTCTCTCTTAGTCTTTCCGAAAATGCTTCACCCGAGTTTAGCGTAAAACAGAGTAATATTGCAGTAAGATATTTGAAGAGATAACTCAGGTATATGGAAAATTTGCGTCCTTAATCCAGAGATGAGGTGAGAGATGACTTTATATAATTCAGATTATATAAAGTGATAAAAAATTGAAGTTACGTGACTGTAATTTTTTAAATAGACAAGCCATATTAATGGCTGTAAAGATAATACAATCTGCATTGTAATGCTCCAAACGCCGACTGTGGTTGTATTTTTCGCAATGAAAATCTATACAATATTGCTTTAGATCTAGCAGCGTATGAATGTAACATGAACAAATAACATTAAAAAATAAACAGTCGAATTAAGTGAATTAAATGATGTTTGCTAATGAGAATATTTGGCAGCTATTCCACATATAATGAGGTAAATGGAAAGAAGATGGTCCAAATCAAACGAATAATTAATTTTTTAAAAAGTAAAATTTGGTAATTTTTTAAAAATTAATTATCCGTTGAGTAATTTTTATTAATTACACCATTTTTCTCTGCTTTAAAGCTCTGACCTGAGGATGAAGTATGCACAGTTCGAAATCAGTAGCTATTTATTAAAGAGTGGGTGGATTCTTTAATCCGCATTATATTTCTTATATATCGTGGTAGATCAGTAAAATTGATCATAAAGCAAATGCTTAACATCTTATACAATGCCTTTATAATAACAATGGTACTGCTCTTAGAAAGCAATTATTTCCATTCATAATGAGTAAGCACGTGTTTTACTGTGATAAATGTCTTGAGAAAACAAAAGCCAATAAATATTTCTGCAACATTTACGAGAAGTTGCATAATTTATATAAGAAATGTGGTTTTTCAGGCAAATACATTTGTTATACTGTTATGAATAATGCAGTAGTATGTTACCACAACTACCATCCCACATAAACCACAGATATAATTCGCAGGATATGTAACCTCAACATTAGGTAGACATTTAGGTAGACTCGTGATTATATTCGTCATTGACAGTTTTATTTTGCTTGTAACCCACAAATTTTTACGAATAAGATAATGGTATATAAAACAATAATACCATTGCTAAATTTCGTAACTCTTAAGCTCATAAATATTCCACAGATTAATCAATCATTAATCACTATCACCTGTTCTTTATTCCAACTAATCTTTACAAGGATCAAAAACATCCCAGTAAATTCCGTCTACTTGGCAGTGATTTGTTATGCAACACATTCCTTCTTATTTATCGTAAAATCATATAATTTTTTTTTATGATAACGAAATTTAATGGATAGGTTGGTAATTCAAAAAATTATGGAACATGTAGATCACATATAGGTATGTACTGCATTCTAAGTGGGTAAAATGTATTTTTGGAAAATTGGAAATCTTCCATTCCATGTGCATAACTCACTAACGGTAAAAGGTAGAGAACAAGTTTTAAGACAAAAATCGTTTGTTTGAAGAAGTTTTATTAAGCAGCCAAGCATGATAATTTTCGTATGCAACTTGTCTTCTTGTAGTAATGTAAAATCTTATTTTAATTACATTTACTGTATTGCTTTCATTAGATTAGATTGTTTGTTAAAAAGATGCAGGTTATTGAAGGAAGCAACATTCAACGGGTAAATAGTAAACATGTTTTCAATAGATAAGAAAGTACAGTTTATTACACTGAGGATTAATTATTGGGATTAGATATTAGTTGTGTAACAGACCTGTAGTGTTGTGAAAATGGTCGTCATAGATGCTAATCCGTTTGCTGATGATAACGCTTGAAATTGTCAATAATAATAATGGGACACCTACGAATACCAACTAAATCGAATTGCACGGCATGATGAAGGATATCCTTCTTGATACTTGAAGAGAAACATCGTTTTCACACTCTTGAAATTTTTGCAACCCCACAGACCACATTGCGTAGAATTTGTAGATGAAGGAACATTAGAAGCAATAGAAGCTGGAGAAGAAGAGTGTATACCAAAAGAAAGAGTTATTGTAACTTTAGAATGCAAAACCAATGCTGTTACGTATTGGAAAACTGGGAAGATTTGCGTTGGGTCCAGTAAAGTTTCGCAAAGTTTCATCTGTACTGGAAATGTTTTCCCGCAGAAAAAAAATGCGTAATATATACCTATATGTAGTCTACACGTTCGCAGTTTCATAATTTTTTGAATTTCTGTGTTAAGGATCGTCCCTTGTAACTTGTATGTTATATACAACAAACAATAGTCGTTATGATGAAGATGACTAATGTTAAATACATCGCAATTTTAAACAAAAAATAAACGCTAGGGAAAGCAATGTATTATGTTACACAAATGAAAGTTGATGATGCCATTCTCATACTAGCAAAAGTTATACGACTTTCATGCAGATAAGTTGAACTGAATATATTACTTCTAATTAGTACTAGAAAGTATGAAATTTTGGTTATATTTTAATGCAATAACTTTTGATGTTGAAACTATAATCTGGAAAAAATGTTCTAATTTAAGGTTAATTGAAATGCTATACCCAACTCTTAAATCGTAAAATCAGCCGAAGTTTGTGTGGAAAATTCCATCCTTGACTGCACAAGAAGATTTGCCTAAATGTAATTATGGGCCAATAGAAAAAAAGAGGTTTTTGATGTTTTTTTTTTGAACCGGGTAGAAATCTTTTAACTTCAATCGCAAAGCATTATTCGGGACGTTGCTGGAAATCCCTTAAGACAACCAGAGCACGAATACAAACTAAGATGATTGTATAAAATATATGGGGTGTTCCCAAAGTTAAGAACAGGTTGTAGAATTTGTAAAAGTGGATCATTTCACCAAGAGTCAGTTGGCTGTATAAAAGTTGCAGTTTAATTAATTCCATACTTGCACAATCTTACTCGACATGGTTTGCTTCGAAAATAAAATCTCGTTGTCCACGAACAATATGACGTATGCATTTTCTAATAGGCCTTTACGAATGTAATGGTCTCCTCATTCGATGAAAATCTCTGTCCCTAGGAAACAGAAAAAAGCCACTAAGAGCGAATAGCCAAATCTGGTATATAGGGTATATAGGGTGGGTGGTCAATTCGAACCCCAAATCGTGAAGTTTTACCATTGCGACCACTAAAATGTGAAATGATGCGTCGACTTGGTGAAATAAAACTTTCTTTTTCTTCAGATATGGCGGTTTTTCTGCTTTCAGCTTGTCCTCGTTATTGTTTTTCTTTTTCCAAAATAGTCGATTAACACAACTTTATGACTCCAAAACTTATTTCGCTTAAACTGCTTCAACCTGGCTTTAGGAATGTTCATTCGAATGCGTTTTTAGATCAAAGCTAGTAACCTCGGCACCCAACTTGCGGTTAGCTTTTTCGTTAACTTTAACTTTAATTCAACAGTCCTGGTGAATTTCTCTGATACTATCAAGTGTTAAGCTGGCTGGTTAAATGTCAGCTGTCCAAACTGTCACCGGGGCAAATGATAATGTAAAGTTCTCGTAGGCAGCGTCCATCTTAGCTTTAATTCGCCTAGGTGTATTGCCTTTCAAATGCAAGAATTTAATGACTCGATATTCGATTTTCCTATTTTTTTTTCCAGAAGCACTAGCATGGACTGACACAAACTATAGTTAAACAACAACTGAGCGTCTAACCTGACTGAAATTGTCAAAGGTATCTGTCAACGCTTACGTAATTATAATACATTTTTCACGAGTAATGCCATCTTCACGTTGAGGCTTGAAACTTTTCAGACTACTCTCGTCATTGTGTTTTGAAGAAAATCTAATTTTCATATGTCATTCGGGGTGGTCGAAAGTATGGCTCAACAAGCGTGCGATTTGGCAAACTCGACTGAAAGTCTGAGTTGAAAATCGTAGTATGCGGAACGTCTTTGTGTAGAAACATGGTTGTTATGCAAATTGTTCACTTCATTTCTTGTAAATGTGTCTTAGTCGGCAACCAAAATGAAATTACCGAAAATGATCATGTTGTGGTTGTAACGGTTTTGCCCTTTAATAATGCTGTAGACCCTGGTACTCGTTGGATCTTTTTCGAGAATTTCGTCCTAGTTGATTATCATTTCACGTGGAGAAAGTCATTCCGTATGACTACTCGTTGTTCCTTTAAGTACTCTATCTCACGAACTAATTAATTTAACAAACATCCCGATTTCTGATAGAAAACATCATAAACCCGTGGTTAATGGAAAAGCTTCTGCGTATAAGTGAGATGCCATTCCCCGTACATTAAAATCCTCAAACTCATTGTTTTCATAAACGAGTCGTATTTTTTAACCACTGGTTAATTGCACACACTATTCAAGACCGTTCAATCGAAAATTCCAGCGAATTTGCAAACAACATTGCACCTCAATAACTAAATGAAAAGCAACGATGCGATAAAAACAATTATTTTGCTACTTTATGTAGGCAATTTTTGATGAAATGATGCATTTAAATGCGTCAGTTTTGGGAACATCATTAACGTTAATTGGACTGAATTTATTTTAAATTATATTTCTATTTCTTGTTTGTTCATTAAAATATTTTTAAAACCAAAATCAAACCGCCCTAAAAGCTTACGAAGATCCCCAGTAAGCTCCGATTCTATTTTAAAACTTTCCAATTTTATTATCAACCTCTCAAGAAAACAATATTACCCCTGCTTTTTGTACCTGTCAATGCACTTTATTTATGACCTCCTTTCATTATTTACAGATGTACGGTGGCATGAGAGGCATAAAAGGTCTCATCTGTGAAACATCCGTACTGGATCCTGACGAAGGTATCCGATTCCGAGGCCTTTCGATTCCTGAGTGCCAGCAACAACTGCCGAAAGTAGAAGGCGGCTCCGAACCACTACCTGAGGGCCTATTTTGGCTTCTAGTCACCGGTGACGTCCCCACGGATGCTCAGGTAAAACGCCTCGATATGGGTATAAAATAAGTAGTCGAACTATTGCGAATTAGCATACAAATATAGACTTTAAAATAAAACCGTTTGCCACATCCTTGTTTGCTTGTAAAATGTTATGCTTACATAATAGTTAAAATTAATTCTTCGAAAACCATGCAATTTCTTATATCAATAAAAAATTAACTATTTTTAATGCAGATAATTCATTGCGGTTACAGTAAAGAGAATCAGAGAACTGGTATTAAACGACACAGTTTCTTGTATAAATATTACCTTACGTGGCCTTGCATTAATCATTTTTATTTTTAGTATTGTATAGTAAATGGACAGTATTAGAATATCGTCAAATATTTATCTTTTTTGTTAGGATGTAATCCTTAACATGAATAAAATAGGTATGCATAAGAATAAAAAAGAGACAGTCTAATTCGCACAATATTATGATCTTAAATATTTATAACTTTTCAAACAATAATAAATTAGAGACTAAAAATAACTGATAAGTCCAGTAATCTAAATAATACAACTTCTAATATAATTCAAAAACTTGACGGTTTTATAATGTCAAAATGATACTGAAAATATTTCGTTTTTAAGTTTAAGTCTTTTAACGATTTTGTTAAGAAAGTGCATGATTTCTAAAGCACATTAATATTAATAATGAGTTTACATTCTATTTGAGGTCAAACTGGCACTACCGTAGTACACTTTGTGTAAAAGAGAGAAACAAAGCGTAATTATTAAAAACCTGAAGTCTATTTATATTCTTCGTTTAGTTTTCAAAAATGGGAAAGTCTCTAAATTCTGTGAGGAGTTATTGAAAATAAATATGATTTCAGTAATTTTTTGCAAAAAACACCTACTTCAATCAACCTTTGGTAAATCTGAAACTGCTTAGTTTCATTAAATAATTGGTTTTCCGTAAATTTCCAAAGAATTGCAAATTTCTGAAAGATACGGGTCGAACCAAATTAACGGGCTAATATTGCTTTCTTTGTTATTATTTGTCCTAGGAAGGCAAACTGGTTAATATGCAATTAATAGAAAAACATTTAAATAACGCATTTTTTATAAAACAATCGAAATTGATTTATTCAATTTGAACAGGCGTATTGGTTTTCAAATACAAGAATTTAATGACGGCTCAATATTCGCCGTACTAACATCGACTGACACAAACGACTGTTAAACAACAACTGATCGTCCAACATGGCTAAAGTTTTCAAAACATTTTTCAACTGCGTCAGCAGTCCCATTTAATTTTTAAACATAGCTTCTTTACACGTAGATATAAACTGTTTGGTTTCGCATAGTCACAGGCAACTATAAATATCAGGCTACAAATTGTGTATCGTTAATATACACTAAAAACCACTGTATCTTTCATATTGTTTTCTCAGAGCGACAGGCTATAAAACTCTTACATCGTTTTCTTTTTTTTATAAAGTTTAATCGTTTTTATATTGAATGCATGTTAAATGAACAGCAAGTTTGTCGATTTAACCGGTTTCTTAGGTCTAATAATAGCGGAGAGCTTTCTAAGCAACCAAACACATTATTTGGATTATGTCATCGAACAAACTAATTGCCTTTTTTTTGAAAACGTAGCTTCTTGTGTGCAACAACAAAACCTACAACATTTTCAATAACATTTTGTTGTAGTGTCTTCTACTAACGTTTCGTTCAAACTCGAACGGAACATATTTAGGGCTTGTATTGTTGCTGCTGCACACTGACTTCAGAGTTAGTGTGTAGTAACAACAGCAACAACACCAGAAGCTCTGAAGGTATCCCTCGGGAGTATGGACGAAATGCCGGAGAATTTTTATTGTGTATATAACGACTTATGGTTCATAAATTATTAGAAAAACTTATTTTTCTGTTGTGTAGCACAAGAATAAACAATACATTACAATAAAAATTGATATTTTACATTATTTACTATTTTTGATAGCAACACGAAGACGAAAAACTTAGTTTTTACTATTTAGAGAAAGCAAACATCACGTTACAAATATGAACTACTCAAATTTTAAATAAGGTTGCTAAATTTCTAAGCTCTCAAGTTCTTTACAAAGTCTAATTTCCTTTCGATTAACTTTTTAGGTTAAAGCTTTATCCAAGGAATGGGCAGAACGCGCCGAACTATCACCCCACGTTGTCTCCCTACTCAACAACCTTCCCAATAAAGTCCATCCGATGTCGCAATTTACAGCGGCTGTAACTGTCCTCAACAGTGAAAGTAAATTCGTTAAGGCATACTCATCCGGTGTTCACAAAACCAAATATTGGGAAGTGAGTATCCCGTATCAACGCTGCACGAGGTCCAATTAACTTAATGAATTAATTGTCTTTTCTGTTTTCTTTTTGTTTACTTTAAACTCTTAGTACACATACGAAGACAGCATGGATCTTATTGCGAAATTACCCGTAATTGCAGCTACCATCTACAGGAACACCTACAAGGACGGTTCGGGTATCGGAGCTATTGATACTTCCAAAGATTGGAGCCACAATTTCACGACGATGTTGGGAGTCGATAATGCGGATTTCATTGAACTTATGAGACTGTACCTTACAATTCATAGGTAATGCATGTTACGTACGTAACAGAGAATCACGAAGTAGGGAAAATTTGCGATCTGAGATTGCTCCATTGTTTTTAACCACACAGCCTAATTTCGTTTTTCTCTTGTTAATTGTAAGAAAATTTCATATATTTACGTCAAAACGAATAGAGAACTAACTAAAAGCAGTGATTCTAGGAATCTTGTTTTTTCCGAAATGTAACAAAAAAAATGTGCCCATTTGTATTTTTTTAAAGACAAACATAAATGGAAATTCGTTGTTTTTGAAACACGGTGTATATTTCTTGATCAATAGCTTGAACATTTTGCACTTACATTACTTACATTTTGCATGTTTTTTATCTTCTACCTTCAGTGACCACGAAGGTGGTAACGTTTCGGCGCATACTACTCACCTGGTCGGTTCAGCTTTAAGTGACCCGTACCTTTCATTTGCCGCCGGTATGAATGGTCTCGCCGGTCCACTTCACGGTCTTGCAAACCAGGAAGTACTAGTTTGGTTGGAGAAACTGCGCGAATCCGTTGGTGAGAAATACACCGAGGAACAACTGAAGGAGTTCATCTGGAAAACGCTTAAATCCGGACAGGTCGTACCGGGTTACGGACACGCTGTACTTAGAAAAACCGATCCACGCTACACCTGCCAAAGAGAATTCGCGCTTAAACATTTACCAAATGATCCGCTCTTCAAGGCAAGTTTATCTTCGAATTTCTGATTAAGGCTTTATTTTTATTTTTTTTATTGTAATTTACAGTTGGTATCCGATGTCTTCAAAGTTGTACCACCAATCTTATTGGAGCTTGGAAAAGTCAAGAACCCATGGCCAAATGTTGATGCTCACTCTGGTGTCCTTCTTCAGGTAAGTAAACCTTTCGAGAAAAAATATTTATTTATCTTTCTAACATTCCATATTGTACAATTTCAGTATTACGGTCTTAAAGAATCCAGTTACTACACCGTCCTCTTCGGTGTATCCAGGGCTTTGGGTGTCTTAGCGTCGCTTATCTGGGATCGCGCTCTTGGTCTTCCAATCGAAAGACCGAAATCTTTATCAACCGATGGTCTCATGAAATCGCTCAAGGCTACATAAGGCTACTAGGAAAAATACGCGCAAAACAGCAGTTGTAATAAGATGTTTTTGTATCACCGTTCATCCATTAGTTCTATTCAAAATTTACGCTAAATTCTAAAACAATTTTCACCATTTCACAAATATTGCGCGTCTAAGCTCAGGTACCGCGTGTATATTATATCAAGTAGAAAGTACAAGGCTTCACAAAATAATACCATACACACATCGTTTCCGTTCGTCTAATGCAGAGCCGTACGTTTTTGAAGCTTGTACATTATGATTTATGTATGTATAATTATAACAAAGATTTTTTCGAAAAAAACATTTTGAAGGAAAAAAAAAGTACAAAGAATTTTTACAAGAACTACACTCGCCATAACATTGGTTACCATGTATTAATATTATAGCGTATACTAAATTTTCTCTACACATTTACTTCCAATTTTAAAAGAATAAAGTGATTTCATCAATTCAATTTATACTTCAATTATGCGAAATTGTAACAAATTCTAAAAATTATTTTAAATTGTCAACATGTTCATTTATCAAATTCTTATTAAAAAGAATTCGTTACACTTTCGCCTAAATGATTTTTTGAGAATTTCTAGAATAAAAATGCTTTTTGAAACATTTTTACCCATCCTGGTCATTGAACGGAGACACATTTTCGTTGTACATTTAATCTTTTATTTATTCTACCTTCCAAAAGGTTCCATTCAATGATCGGTGATGCAATTATTGACGTAAACAATGCATTGGTAGTATGAGACTGCCACGTACTGTATGTAACTTTTGCTCCCTTCTACTTTTTTGTTGTATAAATATGTTGTATGTGTAGTAATAATTTTGTAGAACTATACTATTTATTATGCTCACTTTAGTCTGCAATTAGATTGGAATCGTACGTTGGTCCAGTCAAAGCTAAAGAAAAAGGTCAAGAGGTAGTCGTTGTTCCGTAGGAACGACGGTCAATGGCTGTAGATTTTAAAGTTCTTAACCAAACAATACTTAAGACAATATATGACATATACACAGATGCTGTTTCTATTTTAAATCCTTTATTTGCCTTTGGTAATAAATTCCTACCGGTAATCGCTTTAAAAGTCCGCAATTACTAGTCGCAAGTACCAACCAAAAATTTTCCTGTTGGTGTTTATTCTAACAGAATTTTGAGTTGTAATGCGATATGCCTTAGATGTACAGGCACATCGGTAAACTATACCCTGGGTACGCACTACCTTTGAAAAAATTGTCCATTTTCCGATTAGTGTTTTTAAAGATGATTCAATCTCACAAATTGTTGCGCGATTAACTTTGAAATGAACGTCACGCAATGTATTGCATAAGCAGTCATTAATTTTAAAATGTCAAGCGAACCGGAAGTACTAAAGTCGATTAAGATTTCTAAGAAACACCCTCAGCGGACTTTAAAATAGTAACACGGGAACTAAAAACCCAAAAACAGCTTCGATGGTACTGAAGAAGTATTGATCATCATCCGTAAAGCCGGTTCTGGGAGAAAAAAAGGCATCTCTAACAAATGCAAAGAAAAATAATGCATTGTTCAAGAAGAATAACATTTCGGATAGAAAAATGAGTTACTCGGAGTTTTTTTTGTGCACAAGCTCAAAAGGAAGTTGGACTGAAGATTAAGGCTTAAAAAGATTTCAGGATGTGTAAAAAATGGGAAGATAAAGGTTATTTGGATTTCACTTAGAAGTAATTTAACTTAGGAAACGGAGTAAACATTAAGTGAGGTTTGCAGACTTATAGCTTGGAATATATATTTTTATTTTTAGAATGACTGTGTGTAACCGAAAGTAGTGTTTCAAAGACAATTGCTTACACAGGCTGGCTGTCACATCAACTTCGATTAGTCGGGAAACAAATACATCCTTACTAAAGTTTACGATCCACACTAATAATTTTCATTCAAACAAATTTCGAATATATTTTTTGATATTATTTCATTAAAAAAAAAAATCTTCAAATAAAACTCATTGTTCCAAGAACCGTTGTAGCACCACCAAATAATTGACATAAGTATAGAATATGAATAACTATAGGAAACGAGCGTTGGTTCTTCTGGATCCTAGTCCTGCTTCCTCCAGTTCCATCGGGTTGATGATCTTCCTGGGGTCCTCGGTTCTAGTTGTTTGGGTCTCGGAGTCTTCTTCGTGGACTCCCTCCTCGGTTACTAAAACAGAAACGTACGAGTTAGTAAGGCGTTAGTACGCGCTATGGGGATACTTATGCCAGCCTACTCAGGTGATCGTAGGTGGTCTTGTGCCTCGATCCCGAAGCTGTTCTTCGGGTGGTGGCGTTCTCCATCGCGGGATTCTCGCTGGTTAGCGTCTTCCGGAAGAAGTTTTTGTTGAGCCGTGCCAGGAATTCCTGCAGCCGCTCGGTCTCGCTCAGGTGTGTCAGTGTAGCCAGCGAGGTGTTTCGCGGTACGTGGAGTACTAATCGCAAGCAGCGATTCTGTACGGTTGAGAGGGAGGTAATGTGGGTGGGTGCCGCCGTGACCCAGACGGGACTGGCGTAGGTGAGGATCGGGCGTATGTGTGCCTTGTACAGCATGACGCCCGTTTTAGGGTTGAGGTGGGAATTTGTCAGGATGGGATACAACTGTCTGGCTGCACCTATTGCCCCGTTTCGAGCTCTTCTGAGATGCTCCGCGAAATTCAGCCTTTCGTCTAGGATCATTCCGAGATACTCGATCTTGCTGTCCCAATCGATCTCCGTCGCTCCGACTTTGATCTTGGGAAGCGGACCGTGTTGTTTCCAGGCGAACGCAATCGCTTGCGTCTTCCTGGGGTTGATCGTGAGTCCCTGGTCATCGAAGTAGTTCGAGATTTTGGTCAAATGCGCCTGCGCGAGTTTGACCGCCAACTCGGCGTTACGCGATGTAGCCAGGATTGCTGTGTCATCTGCGTAGATGGCGTTCAGCACTCTTTGATCTTCCGGTTTCGGAATGTCCATGACGTAGATCGTGAACAGGACTGGGCCTAACGCCGATCCCTGTGGGACTCCAGATATCATGCTCCTCTCTGAAGATTCCGTCCCATTAACAATGGTGTGGAATCTTTGGTCCTTGAGGTACGATCTGATGGTATTAAGGAGCCTCGGCGGAAAGCTGGCCTCCTTCATCTTCAGAAGTAGTCCTTCATGCCGGATCTTGTCGAATGCCTTCTCCAGGTCCAGGGATACCATGACGGTCGTCTGGTTCCTGTTGAAGGCAGTGGTGACCTGATCCGTAATCCGGTACAACTGGAGAGTCGTGGAGTGGTCTGACCTGAATCCAAACTGGTCGCTGTCCATTAGCCGGTTATCTACAAGATGCTCGTTGATTCTGGCCAAGAGCAGAGATTCGAGTATCTTGCTGATGGTCCCGAGCAACGATATCGGTCGATAACTCTCCGGAGAATGGGGATCCTTCTTGGGTTTCAAGGCTGGGATAACCCTGGCAGATTTCCACCGGGTCGGGTAGTACGTCAGTCGGAGCACTCCGTTGAAGATCTGCGTCAGGTTGACTAGCAACTTGAGCGGTAGATTCTTCAACGCTCCTCCTGTTATACCGTCTTCGCCGGGAGCCTTTCTGCCCGGGGTCCGCCCGATTACTTGCAGGACCTCCTTGGGTGAGACGACGATCGGAGGACCCGCCTCCATATCGTCTATCCCCCCCAGGGTGGCCCGGAACCTTCTCTCCCGCTCTGGATCGTCGCGTGCCGTTGGCGTGAAGTGGCCCAGGAAGGTGGTCGCGAGTGCTTCCGCCTTCTCCTGGTCCGTCAGGCAGCTCGTTTGTCCGTCCTTGATCTCAGGGATAGGCTTTCTGTCTCGCTTCAGAATTCTGGGGGCCCTGTGGGGGTCCCGCTCTTGGTTGGTCTCAACAAAGTGGTCCCATTTCCGCAGCCTATGCGCCTCGATATCTCTCTGAATCTCCCTGTTCAGGCGGCGGTGAGCCTCCTTAAGCAGTGGGTATCTGGTTCGCTGGAAATCCCTCCTGATTCGATTTCGCTCCTTGATCTTTTCCACGATTTCCTTCGGCAGGGTTTCCGCCTCGGGAAATTTTGGCTTTAGCTCAGACTTTTTCAGTGCCTCTTGGATCTGCCACGTGGTGTTGCAGACTTCCTCCTCTAGGTCGCTCACGGTCTCAATACTGGGATTTGCCTTCCTGTACAGATTCCAGTTATGTTTCCTGTTCACTGTACTCGGTGAGGGAGTCGCTAGTGTTAGGTACGTCTCGGTGATCACTGGGTAGTGATCTGAGCATAGTTCCTGCACCGTCCGACACCTCAGAGGGAACGTCCAGTTCTTGAGGATCGTGATGTCCAGCACGTCCGGGTCGAAGTGACCCTGTGGGGAGTGGTGAGTGGGTTCGCTCGGCGAGGCAACTTCGAACTCGTCCGATTCGTCCAGCCAGGCTCTTAGGAGTCTGCCGTTGGCGTTGTCGACTCTGGAGTTCCATGAACGGTGTTTACTGTTCAGGTCCCCCGATGGGAAAAACGTGGTCGGCGAGGTCCGCGATGCTTTCTAGTTCCAAGGCGTTCACGGTCTGCTTGGGTGTGTTGTAGCAAGCTACGAACATCACCGTCGCACCGGCTCGCTTCATGGCAATCGCGCTCGCTTCCATGCTGTTAGCAGGGAGGCAGATTTGCGAATGCATGATGCGCCTTTTCACCAGAACAGCGGTTCCTCCTCCGCGGGTCGGCTTGTCCGTTCGATAGACGTGGTAGTTCGGGATCTTGAATTTCTGATTAGCCTTCAGCCACGTTTCGCAGATCAAGGCGATATCAATCCTGTGGTCCACAAGGAAC